>MU008228.1:0-128817 GCA_010909165.1 Anthoceros angustus
ACCGGAAGAAGGTCTTGGATGCCTCGTGGGCAATGCGCAGGGATGTGGGAATTTATTAGGAGGTGTGATGCGTCGAGGGTTGGAAGGCCCACTTTGTCAACAAAGGGCCTCTCACCTACATACTACCTTTGGCACCATTTGAGAAGTGGGGTATAGATTTTGTAGGTCCAATCAAGCCACCCACACAATGGACAAGGAAGCAATATATCTTGGTGGCGGACTATTGTACAAAGATGGTGGAGGTCAAGCAACAAAGGACGACGACTGCAGAGAAGTTTCTCTGAGAACATTATAACGAGGTATGGATGTCCTTTGAGTTGGTCTGATGGGGAACTCATTTCCTCAACTCGATCGAGACTCTCACCACCTACTTCAACATTCGATCGAAAGACAACTCCTTACAATCCCAAAGCGAATGGTTTGACGGAGAAAACGAATGGGCTGTTGTGTACAATCTTGACCAAGGTAACGTGGACTCACATGTATGATTGGGACACTAAGCTACATTCAAGGGCTTACAGAAGCAGAAGGTGACAACCAAGAAGCCCGAATCGAGGTTAGAATAGGAGGAAGAGGATGAGGAGATGAGAAGATGAGTAGAGGATTAGAGGTGTAGGTGTTAGTGGAAGGCCACAGCAGAGCCTAAGGGACGAATCCCAACTGCAAGTAAAAGAGCGCCCCGAGTGGAGAAGAGTGGTCTTAGAAGTAGGGACGAAATCGCTGTGTGGACTGGGGGGTCCCCGGCGCCTGTGATAGGCTCCTCGCCGAAAGGTGACCGCAATTGTTTTGTGTCGTTGTAGGTCGAGGATTGGCGATTTTTCAAGAAGCAGGAACGTGAAGAGGGGGAGTAGAGGGCGCCTGCTTGTTTAGAAGGCCGAGTGTGTCTCGCAGTAGCGATCGCATCACAAGACCTCGAACTTTCACACAAGTCTCATGGGACGATCAAGAGGAAGCTGCAAGTGTGGAGGGAGGAGAGTGCCTTGTTTGTTGAGAAGAGTGTGCATCGGTGTCACAAGGCCTCGAACTTTCACACAAGTCTCATGGGACGAAACCCAACGACGGACAAGGATAAGTGGCCGCTTATAGTGAGGACCTCGAGTGCCCGCTTTTCCTACCATGTACCGGGTTCGGGATTGATGACCCGACGCTTGCTCACCGCGAGAATGCATGATCATGTTGGTAATGACCGGTGTGCAATCAAGAAAAAATGATACAAGTAGTGGACGATGTCGCTTTGTTGCAAGGAAGTGTGTGATAGCTAGACTCGAGCGACTTGGAGAGAAACGAGGTGCGTGGTGCACGCCGTTTTAGTTGCAATGATACATAAGGGTGTGTGATGTGGAGACGTATAATGGACGCGCCGGTGGTCAGAAATGCGTGAGTTTGTGGCGGCCGAGATCGAAAACGATGCTCATCAAATGGATGCACTGCTTGCCTCGCTATTCGCCGGTCAAGGGCAAGGGCCTCTTTTGAATGCGCTTTCCGATCGGATGAGGGGCGATTTTTGCCGCTCCCTCCGCCATCGCTGGATTGCTTGTCGGGAATGATGAACATCCGCTTGAGGGTTCTCATTGCTGCGCCAATACATAGTATGGCACCTCAGAAGCGGTCGCAGCGACTGGACACGCGCTACCACGGTTTTTTTTTTGCGATTGCTAGAAAATGGTGCTATGAGGTACATATGGTGCATAAGCACGATTCTATGGTGACGCCGGATTTGCAGATCGGGTGGATCAAGACGGGTCACAATCAAAGACCGCACTTCTTGCTGATTGTGATAGGACGCCTAACTATGTACCAACCGTGGACAAGGAATAGCTACACCGCATGCCTTCTGCTGAATCAGTGGTGCACGATACAAATGTGATATTTTGGCACCAAGGAGGGTCATCTTGGATCTCTCACATAGCGCTTATGGAATAAGAGACCTATGGTCCGGACTTCAAAATCCTTCCATGGGATTCGGACTTTAACATCTCTCAAACATCATCTTTGTTGAAATGACCTCACCATGTGCAAAATTTTGCATTTATGCGATGTAGTCTAGATATTCATCTATCTATCATTCATCTATCTATCTATCTATCTATCTATCTATCTATCTATCTATCTATCTATCTATCTATCTATCTATCTATCTATCTATCTATTCTATCTATCTATTCATTCATCTATCTATCTATCTATCTATCTATCTATCTATCTATCTATCTATCTATCATTCATCATTCATCTATCTATCTATTCATTCATCTATTCATTCTATCTATCTATCTATCTATTCATCTATCTATCTATCTATCATTCATCTATCTATCTATCTATTCTATCTATCTATCTATCTATCTATCTATCTATCTATCTATCTATTCATTCATCTATCTATCTATCTTCTATCTATCTATCTATCTATATTCATCTATCTATTCATCTATTCATTCATCTATCTATCTATCTATTCATCTATCTATCTATCTATCTATCTATCTATCTATCTATCTATCTATCATCTATCTATCCATGTCTATCTATCTATCATTCATCTATCTATCCATTCATCTATCTATCTATCTATCTTCTATCTTCTATCATTCTATCTATCTTCATATCTATCTATCTATCTATCTATCATTCTATCTATCTATCTATCATTCATTCATCTATCTATCTATCTATCTATCTATCTATCTATCTATCTATCTATCTATCTATCTATCATTCATCTATCTATCTATCTATCTATCTATCTATCTATCTATCTATCTATCTTCTATCTATCTATCTATCTATCTATTCATTCATTCATTCATCTATCTATCTATCTATCTATCTATTCATCTATCTATCTATCTATCTATTCATCTATCTATCTATTCATCTATCTATCATTCATCTATTCATCTATCTATCTATCTATCTATCTATCTATCTATCATTCATCTATTCATCTATCTATCTATCTATCTATCTATCTATCTATCTATCTATCTATCTATCTATTCATCTATCTATCTATCTATCTATCTATCTATCATCTATCTATCTATCTATCTATCTATCTATCTATCTATCATCTATCTATCTATCTATTCATCTATCTATCTATTCATTCATCTATCTATCTATCTATCTATCTATCTATTCATCTATCTATCTATCTATCTATCTATCTATCTATCTATCTATCTATCTATCTATCTATCTATCTATCTATTCATTCATCTATCTATCTATCTTCATCTATCTATCTATCTATCATCTATCTATCTATCTATCTATCTATCTATTCATCTATCTATCTATCTATCTATTCATCTATCTATCTATCTATCTATCTTCTATCTATCATTCATCTATCTATCTATTCATTCATCTATCATTCATCTATCTATCTATCTATCTATCTATCTATCTATCTATCTATCTATCTATCTATCTATCTATTCATCTATCTATCTATTCATCTATCTATCTATTCATCTATCTATCTATCTATCTATCTATCTATCTATCTATCTATCTATCTATCTATCTATCTATCTATCTATCTATCTATCTATCTATCTATCTATCTATCTATCTATCTATCTATCCATCTATCCAAGAGAGAGTTATGTTCCCTATGAGATCCATGAATTTGCCCTTTGTGTGCCCATAGATTGGTGCTTCTAAATGATGTTTATCCATCCCAAACATCCCATCGATGAACTAAGTAAATCTATTCCTTCAATGTTTACGTAATACTAATTTGTGAAGGAATTTTTATTGATTTTATTTATTATTTACCCTTTATTATTTTCTTACTAATATGGTTGTTTTCCTTGATTTTTGAGATAAATTTTAATTCAAGATAGTCTAATATGTATGCAGGTTTTATTTGTCTTTTTGGATAATAAACTTGGAAGCGTGATGTTTACATAAGTATCTTTCATATGTTTTGTTTTTGACCTTAGAGAGGTGTCTAACCCATAAAAATGCACCATTAGACTCTTGATAACTATGGAGTGAATAGAATATGAATATGCTTGCCTTTTTCCAATGGCTATCACCTTTTATTGGTAGAAGGACATAGTGCCTTACCCACTTGGGCATATTATAATTAACACCTCATATGGGCCATGTGTACATTTATGACCTCGGACCTTGTTTCACTTTTAATATATACTACTAGGCTATAAATGAGGGATCGACCTATGTGCATGTTTGTTAAAGATGGGTTGATTCCTTGTGGGTTATCATTGGTAGGAATGGCTGCCCAATAGGATTATATAACTTGTGAGCGGTTGGATAGAATTTGCTACCCAATGAAATCCCTTCCTCCAAACTTTGGTTGGGGTTCCTCCCTTCCTCTCCTATGCTTAGCCTCTACCTTTGATGATTGTCATTCTCTATTGCTCCTCTATTTGCGTGATCACCTTACTTAGTACCTTGGTCTCTTTGTCGTTGCCTCCCCAAGCTAGCCATGGCTACCAAGGTTGAACCTTTTCTCCTCTACTTCACTATGCAACCTTAGAATTAGTGGATGTGCAATGGATCCCGTCTCACCAAGGATCCAAACGGGCCGATGATCCCTTTTGGTGGTCAAGAAGGAAGGGGAGGGGTGTTGACCAACACCATCTGTGCATCCAAGAAGCTAGACCTTGATTTGGTCATCCATGGTCTAGTCTTCTAAACCTCAAGTTTTTTTTCGATGATCTAGAAGCGGATAGATGACTCAATGATCGCTAGGGTTTGTGTCTTACGGATTCAAAATACTGGTTTGATCAACACAAGATACTTCGTTCGCAGTGACGTGGCTATGAATGTGTCGTTGTTCGCTGCAATTTTTGTCGGATGCCTCGTATTGGATGCATGTACCGGAATCGTCATCCTTTGGGATCGACTCAAGGTCCCGCTTAGGTGAAGCATCATCGCATCTTGCGTAGGTTTATCGCATTGTGAGGGATATTGATGTTTGATACATGTAGCAAGGACGGTGGGTGGGAGGACAACGACGCAGTTGAATGAGTAAAATAGGTGGTATGTCGCTTGCTTCAGGACGATCTACCGAGCACAAGATTGCATGTGAATGGCTTCAAGATAGCATGCGATAGATATTGTGCTACCCGGATGCTCGCTTAAGCTTGCGATCGGGATGTCGATCTAGTTTTGCATATCGCGTTACCACGGTTGGATGTACCGCTTGATCAGACTTGTAAGATTGCATCGAATATTGGGAGTCCGCCGAGGACAAGGGCCTCTTTGGACGCGCTTTTGATCGGACGGGTTGGACGACTGGTTTTGCCGCCCCTCCGCCATCGCTCATGGATTGCTTGCTAGGAATCATTATCTCGCTGAGGGTTCCACGGCTCGCCGTGCTTGGAGCCATACAAAGTGGCGCGTGCAAGTGGTGCCGCAGCGACGCTGGTTTTGCTTCCACGATGGCCGCTTCCGTTAACCGCTGAAATTGATGTCGTGGCGGTATAGCATGACGCGTCGCAGCTGGTGGGTGCTGGATATGCAGCCGGTGGATCGAGGGTTGTACGTCGATCTAAAACGTGAACGGATGACCATGCCTACCAAGAATTTGCTTGGTGACCCGTCTCACGGAGAGGTGTGTCTGACGCCCACCGAGGATCGACTATGGGCAAGAGAAAATGGGTACTGATTGTCACCGGCCTCTTTGGACGCGATTTTGACCGGACGGGTTGGAGGATTGTTGGTTTTTCTGCCTCCGCCATCGCTCATGGATTGCTTGCGGGAATGATGACCATATGGTTTGACGGTTTTGCTGGCTCGCCGCTTGGAGCTACAAGTGGCGCGCAAGCGAGACGACCCGATGGTTTTGCTACCACGGTGGATGTTCACGTTGATCAGGAATTGGTGTCTGTGGTGATTAGCATGATGTCACGCTGGTGGATGCCGGATGGTGATGGGTGGATCCAGACGGGTTGTCGATCTAAAACTTGGATGGATGCTACCGCCAACTTTTTGTCACAACCCCGGGATCGTGATGCGGCCGGTCGCACGTGGGCTTGTGATGGCCGCGATCGCGCGGCCCGGAGAGAGAAAACGATCGGGCAATAAACGCACGCTTTGCTTACCGCGAGAATGCATGAGGATGTAGTGATTGAGATTGGTGCAACTTGATGAGAAAATGATATGGTAGTCACGCAAGGAAGTGTGTGATGACCGGTGAGCGACTTGGAGAGAAAAGATGCAGTGCGAGGTGCAGCCTATTGGTGACAATGATACCGTGTGTGATGATGGAGATCGCGATGTCGATGGACGACGCCGCTTGTTTGCCGTAAGGATGTATGAAATTAAGACGGCCGAGACTAGTGAGCGACCAAAAAAGCGATCCTCATCAAGTGGATGCACTGCTTGCTTGCAAGCATGTGTAGGTATGTAATGGTTGAGACTCATGAGCGGAGAAAACGATGTAGGTGGATGCACGTTGTATACTTGGCAAGGATGCATGTGGTGTTTGATGATTGAGACGGAACGGCCTAGAAAAACAATGCAAGCAATGATGCACACGTCGCTGCCGGATGCATGTGGGTTTGTGATATTGAGACCGCCGCAGCTTGAGAGAGAAAACGAGACAGCTATAGATGCACACTACTCCTTGCTACAAGGATGCTTTGTAAAGGTTTTGATAACTTTGTGGTGACATACCAACCATGGACCACAAATGGTGAACTAGTCTGTTTCGCTACTTTGACAACCACGACGAAATTAATGGTGACATGCATGATTTTTCTCTCATGAACAGATGTTCCTATTTGCTTGATCCGTTGCTAGCATGCTGAAAAATGGAAGAGTGCTTATAGACATCTTGGTTCACTTCTCGATTCGATGTAGTCTAACTACTTACCAACCGCCGACGGAAATTGCCGGACACATTGCATGCCTTTACACAATCATCCGTGCACGCTACAAATGTGATATACTCATACCAAGGAGGGCGGATCTTGGATCTCTCACACATGGGGTTTTTATTAGGAGACCTATAGTCAACTTGGAAAATCCTTCCTGGATTACGGATTTTAAAATATATCTCTAAAGCAGCTTTGCTTGAAATGACTGCTAGGTCGTGCATTTTACATTTATGCGATGTAGTCTAGGAAATCTATCTATCTTGCTCTTCTTGGTTTGGTCACCAAGAATCCTTTCAACCTTTGCTGGGTTTAGAAAGTCCGCAGTTCAAATCTCTTGTGGATTAATCATGCCGTGGTGTTCACAAATGTGTTGGACTCACTAAGGTTGGAAATTGGCTGGTGTTCGTGGCAATCGAGTTTCTCCTGCCTCATTCATTACACATCTTGGTTTTGATCCCCTTCTCGTGGTGCTGTCATGATTGCTTCCATTGTCCCCCTCCATTCATGCTGAAATTCAATTGCACGATAGCGCAGTTGATGTCTTGTGGTGATGGATGGCACCCCCATCCGCTGGAGGTCCTCTCATTCAACGATTGGTAAGCACACCCAATTGTGATGATGAAGGGATGAAGCTTCTTCAAACCATAATGGAGCAATGTGTCACAATGACGGTATGCACAAGCAACAGCTTGACGAGGAAAGAGTTCGGATTGCCAAGGCTCAAGGTTGCAAGGTCAAGATGAGCCGGCCCATGCTTCACAGAGGCCGGATTCAACCATCCCGGCTTCCCACCGCCAACATGACGGAGGAGGACCGCACCTTCATGAATATGTCCCAAGCACAAGAAACAAGGCAGAGCGAGGGTTTCCTCTCATGAGCAATGTCCCATTCCTCTGTTGCACCTAGGGACATTGAGGTGATTGCTGCCATCTCCCACAAGAAACAAAGGCAACAGCGGCGAGGGTTTCCTCTCATGAGCAATGTCCCATTCCTCTTGTTGCACCTAGGGACATTGAGGTGATTGCTGCCATCTCCACAAGATGTGGTGCTCTAACCTCTCTTACTTGGCACCCTTCAAAACTTTTCAAGTCCTTTGTAGGCTAAGTGATGAAGAAATGGCATCGTTGAAGGCCGTGGATGGAAATGTGGCTTGGGCTGGGTTTTTGCAAGTAACAAAATCTTGCTTTGATGCTACCAAATGCCGAATCGATGAGATGATGTTGTGTAGGGTAAAAGGCTGGAAAACCGGCAGGGGAAGGACCATGACAAAACATGGTGGAATTGGCTCAGCCTTACATCAAATGCATCCGCCAAGATTTGTTGAATGATGGTAGGGCTGCTCGCAATGGCGATCATCTGGTTTGACCAAGCCTCGTTCATGGTACAAGATTTGGATGAGTTCTTTCTGGAGCCTCGTGTTCAATGGTTGCCTTCACGATTCTGAATGCTGGCCAAAACCGTGATTGTGTGAAAGCCCACATTTCCTTCATGTATGTACGTGAAATGATGGATGGTGCTGCATTTGCCACTAACCCCACCCAAAGGCTCCTTGTTGCATTCTGGATCAGAAAACTCATGATAGAAAATGATCAAGCCTCCTTCCTTCACGGAAGAATGCGATCGCTTGATGAAACAGAGTTGAGGTCCAATCAAAAATCCTATATGCGCAAAGCAAAGTCCGATGGGGACAAGCACGAAAAGTCCTCACGAGGCACCCGTGGCAATAGGCAAGGTGGCCCTATGATGCACAATAGGTTTTCTAACAAATATGCTAGCCCCGGTAGGCCCCTACTATCGAAAGAAGACTCTCCTATGGCTCGGACATTCAGCTAGCAACCTTAGCTCCACCTCGATCCGACACCGGCTCCTTCCAACACACATGGTGACGGCACCACCTTCCGGCCTCTTCTACCTCTAAGCCTCCTAGTGGACTACGGGAATCAAACTCGGTGATTTTGTAAGTTCGATGACCCTCTTTTCTTCGTTGTCCCGCTAATTTTTCCTTGGTTGCCTTTTCCGGTGTCATCCCCGATGATCCGTGCCCGATCGCATGTTGCTTTTGACATGACCGAATGGCATTAGTGAAGCATGCACCGATACCAATGCGTTCACCACACGTTGTACCGTAATAGACTGGAACATTTGCAAGTGAAAGTTTGACCAAGCTACTAACATGCTTGGTGATGCCTCCTTGATGCACTAGTCTTGGAAACTACCTTTGGATGGAGACATGTTGCCTCCTTGAGGCAAGAGGTGTACAAGCCTCGGAAAGTTTTGTGGATTTTCTTTTGAACACGGAGATAGTGTGCCCAGAGACACTTATGTGCCCATCACAAAAGCGCTTCCAAGCTTTTGTGGATCCTTTGACCATGGATCCCAATGATGGGGTGGCTCATGTTCTGCTGCTCGTGAGGGACCGTAACCTCCAAGCACAACTCAAGATGGGACTGAACCAGATCCCCTTGCCTCCTCAACGTCCCCGATCGTGGAGTGTTCGGATTCTTTGCACAACTTGTGGAAATTTTCTTGGCACATGGGTGCAATCTGGATGAGCATGTTTTTTGGCCCAAAATTGGCTTCGTGCTTCCAATCTTTGAGACAAGCCAAAAACAAAGGCTTTGGTCCCATGGTAGGACTCATGTTCGGAAAATTCATGCGCAAGGGATGAGCTCTCATGGCTCCTTAACCACCTCTATTGTTCCGGCCTTGATAAAGCCAACACCTCTTTTCAATGCACCTTCTATGTCGAAATGTGCCTTGAAAAGACTTTGTGATCCGGACTTTTCACCCCGGCTGGAAAATGGCACTTGGTTGCCTATCTCACATATCTGAGTAACATTCAATTCCAATGGAAAGCATACTCCCGAGATTCCGGTGGACCAAGACTTTGGTCTCCTACCTCATGGGAATTTTTAAACAGCATAAATTGAAGCAGTGGTTAACCAATGGACATGATTGTGTGTTCTCTATCTTGGCACCTACTCACATTTGCCACAAATCTTATTATTCCAATTTTAAGGGATTGGACCCTTGGGCTTCAAGAGGGCTATAAAACCTACTTGGAGTGGATACCTCAATGTTTTGGATCACGGAATCCGTGGTACAAGTGGCAATCAATCTCCCGCTAAAATACATTCCATTTTAGTCGGATATTACGCGATGCTATGAGGCTATTCCCACACAGGGAAGACTCCTTGCTGAAGCCATGGCTTTTGTCTTAAAAGGCATACACTCATGTCAATGACACGTGAGCAAAACTAAAACCTTATGGGTGAAATACTCTCACCCGCAAGTTTTTGTGATTACAAGTGGGTTTATGATACACCTAGTTGCACCACTGGACCATGGATCCCTCTCCCATACGAGAGACTCCTAAGTCTCCACTTATGGCTTATGCAAAACTGCAATGTCCAGCTTGGAAACCACGCCTGGTTGCAAACCTCGGGCATCCCAATGGGCTTTTCATGCTCTCCACTTTGGTGCAACTTGTACTTCTTCTCCTATGAATGCCGCTTCATTCAACGCCTAGCACGACTAGGAAGAACCGATCTAATGGCACTGCTCAAAGAAGCTAGAAGATACATTGATGATATCGGCTCAACCGCCACCGCTCACGAATTCTTGGACCCTAATGCTAAGCGTGATCCCGACAATCCCTATTGGATCTACCCCTCCACATTGTTGAAATCCAACAAGAGGTGGATGAAACTTACCTAATCCGAGGGCATCACACTTGGAAAGTCGGCCCACTTTCTAAACATGCAAATTCATATTGAGGATCCCATCCTTGGAATTTATAAGACCTATAAGTTTGACAAACGAAGGGCTCTCCCATTCAAATATGCACAATACATCCACTTGAACTCTAATAGACCAATTCGCCAAGCATACAATGTAATTGTGTCTCAAGTGTTCCCTATCCTCTATGTATCTAGTGAGGCCTCACTAGCCTACATAGAACTCATGGAACTTATTAAAGCCTTCATCAACAATGGCTTTAGGAACACAAGCTTAAAACCATTGTTAAAAATGCTTAATGCTTGGAACCTTCCTGGTCTTAAGTTCCCAATTGAGGATCTTGTTAGCATGTTCAATTAATTTCCCACATAACTTCTCTCTATGGGATGGTTAGATAGATTTATGTATATGATGCTTCATGCATCATGTTTTTTCTGTCATTTTATTACAATTATATTTCCTTTTGGCGGTGGTATATATCCTTGGATCAAGGGCATTTGTATACCTCATTTGCCCCCGATCCAAAAGGAATATATTTGTAAATTCAACCACGGAGAGTGGAGGTATCTATCTATCTATCTATCCATCTATCCAAGAGAGAGTTATGTTCCCTATGAGATCCATGAATTTGCCCTTTGTGTGCCCATAGATTGGTGCTTCTAAATGATGTTTATCCATCCCAAACATCCCATCGATGAACTAAGTAAATCTATTCCTTCAATGTTTACGTAATACTAATTTGTGAAGGAATTTTTATTGATTTTATTTATTATTTACCCTTTATTATTTTCTTACTAATATGGTTGTTTTCCTTGATTTTTGAGATAAATTTTAATTCAAGATAGTCTAATATGTATGCAGGTTTTATTTGTTTTTGGATAATAAACTTGGAAGCGTGATGTTTACAAGTATCTTTCATATGTTTTGTTTTTGACCTTAGAGAGGTATCTAACCCATAAAAATGCACCATTAGACTCTTGATAACTATGGAGTGAATAGAATATGAATATGCTTGCCTTTTTCCAACTCGGCTATCACCTTTTAATGGTAGAAGGACATAGTGCCTTACCCACTTGGGCATATTATAATTAACACCTCATATGGGCCATGTGTACATTTATGACCTCGGACCTTGTTTCACTTTTAATATATACTACTAGGCTATAAATGAGGGATCCCTATGTGCATGTTTGTTAAAGATGGGTTGATTCCTTGTGGGTTATCATTGGTAGGAATGGCTGCCCAATAGGATTATATAACTTGTGAGCCGGGTTGGATAGAATTTGCTACCCAATGAAATCCCTTCCTCCAAACTTTGGTTGGGGTTCCTCCCTTCCTCTCCTATGCTTAGCCTCTACCTTTGATGATTGTCATTCTCTATTGCCCCGCCCTCTATTTGCGTGATCACCTTACTTAGTACCTTGGTCTCTTTGTCGCTGTTGCCTCCCCAAGCTAGCCATGGCTACCAAGGTTGAACCTTTTCTCCTCTCTCTACTTCACTATGCAACCTTAGAATTAGTGGATGTGCAATGGATCCCGCCTCACCAAGGATCCAAAGCCGATGATCCCTTTTGGTGGTGAAGAAGGGAAGGGGAGGGGTTGACCAACACCATCTCTGGGCATCCAAGAAGCTAGACCTTGATTTGGTCATCCGGTCTAGTCTTCTAAACCTCAAGTTGTTTTTTCGGTATGATCTAGAAGTTGGATAGATGACTCAATGATCGCTAGGGTTTGTGTCTTACGATTCAAAATACCCGGGTTTGATCAACACAAGATACTTCGCTGCTCAGTCGACGCGGCTATGAATGTCGTTGTTCGGCTGCAATTTTTGTCCGGATGCCTCGTATTGGATGCATGTCGGAATCGTCATCCTTTGGGGACTCAAGGTCCCGCTTAGGTGAAGCATCCGACCGCATCTTGCGAGGTTTGACCGCATAATCGTGAGACCGATATTGATGTTTGATACATGTAGCAAGGAATGACGGTGGTGGGAGGACAACGACGCAGTTGAATGACGATAGGTGGTCGCTTGGTTTCACTGACGATCGCGAGCACAAGATTGCATGTGAATGGCTTCAAGATAGATAGATATTGTGCTACCGGATGCTCGCTTAAGCTTGCGATCGATGTCGATCTAGTTTTGCATATCGTTACCACGGTTGGATAGAATTTGCTACCCAATGAAATCCCTTCCTCCAAACTTTGGTTGGGGTTCCTCCCTTCCTCTCCTATGCTTAGCCTCTACCTTTGATGATTGTCATTCTCTCTATTGCTCCCCGCCTCTATTTGCGTGATCACCTTACTTAGTACCTTGGTCTCTTTGTCGCGTTGCCTCCCCAAGCTAGCCATGGCTACCAAGGTTGAACCTTTTCTCCTCTCTTCTACTTCACTATGCAACCTTAGAATTAGTGGATGTGCAATGGATCCCGTCTCACCAAGGATCCAAACGATGATCCCTTTTGGTGGTGAAGAAGGGAAGGGGAGGGGTGTTGACCAACACCATCTCGTGCATCCAAGAAGCTAGACCTTGATTTGGTCATCGGTCTAGTCTTCTAAACCTCAAGTTGTTTTTTCGATGATCTAGAACCGGATAGATGACTCAATGACCGCTAGGGTTTGTGTCTTACGGATTCAAAATACCGGTTTGATCAACACAAGATACTTCGTGCTCCGCAGTCGACGTGGCTATGAATGTGTCGTTGTTCGTGCTGCGATTTTTGTCTGGATGCCTCGTATTGGATGCATGTCCGGAATCGTCATCCTTTGGGATATCGACTCAAGGTCCCGCTTAGGTGAAGCATCCGATCGCATCTTGCGAGGTTTGACGCTTGTGAGACCGATATTGATGTTTGATACATGTAGCAAGGAATGAGGCGTGGGAGGACAACGACGCAGTTGAATGACGTAAAATAGGTGGTATCGCTTGGCTTCACCGACGATCTGAGCACAAGATTGCATGTGAATGGCTTCAAGATAGCATGCGATAGATATTGTGCTACCGGATGCTCGCTTTGCGATCGGGATGTCGATCTAGTTTTGCATATCGCGTTGCTACCAGTTGGATGTACCCGTTGACCGCATGTAAGATTGCATCGAATATTGGGAGTCCGAGGACAAGGGCCTCTTTGGACGCGCTTTTGATCGGACGGTTGACGACCGGTTTTTTGGTCCTCCGCCATCGCTCATGGATTGCTTGCTAGGAATCATTATCTCGGTTGAGGGTTCCACCGTGGCTCGCCGTGCTTGGAGCCATACAAAGTGGCGCGTGCAGCCGCAGACCGCTGGTTTTGCTTCGGTCGCTTTGTCGCCGCTGGAAATTGATGTCGCGGCGGTGCATAGCACGACGGCCGCTACAGCTGGTGGGTGCTGGATATGCAGGTGGATCCGACGGGGTTGTACGTCGATCTAAAACGCGTGAACGGATGACCATGCGCTACCGAATTTGTTGGTGACCCGTCTCACGGAGAGGTGTGTCCGACTCCCGAGGATCGACTATGGGCAAGAAAAAGGGGCGTGGGCTGATTGATCTGTCACGCCTTTTGACGCGATTTTGACCGGACGGGTTGGAGGATTGCTTTTTCCGCTCCCCGCCATCGCTCATGGATTGCTTCCGGGAATGATGACCATATGGTTTGATTTGCTGTCGCCGCTTGGAGCCATAGTCCTAAACGCGGTGAGACGACCCGATGGTTTTGCTACCACGGTGGATGTTCACTTGATCGGAATTGGTGTCTGTGGTGATTAGCATGATGCCGCTACGTGGTGGATCTTTGGATGGGCGTGATGGGTGGATCCACGGGTTGTCGATCTAAAACTTGACCGGATGGCACGCCAATCCTTTTGTCACAACCTGATCCGTGATGTGGCGGCCGACCGCACGCGGGCTTGTGATGGCCGCGTGATCGGGCGTGGAGAGAAAACGATGCCGGCAATAAACGCACGCCGTTTGCTTCTGCGAGAATGCATGAGGATGTGTAGTGATTGAGATTGGTGCAACTTGATGAGAAAATGATGTGTCACTGCAAGGAAGTGTGATGGGGACCGGTGAGCGACTTGGAGAGAAAAAGATGCGAGGGTGCACCGCCTATTGGTGACAATGATACTGGGTGTGTGATGATGGAGATGCGATGGCGCGGGACGACGCTTCTTTAAGGATGTGTATGAAATTAAGACGGCCGAGACTAGTGAGCAAGAAAAAACGATGCTCATCAAGTGGATGCACGCTTGTTTGCCGCATACAGTAGGTAATGGTTGAGACTCATGAGCGCCCGAGAAAACGATGTAGGTGGATGCACGTTGTATACTTGCAAGGATGCATGTGGGTGTTTGATGATTGATGAACGGCCTAGAGAAAATACAATGCAATGATGCACACTGCTGCTGCGCAAGGATGCATGTGGTTTGTGATATTGACGGTCGCTTTGAGAGAAAACGAGAGGCTATAGATGCACACTACCTTTGCTACAAGGATGCTTATGGTAAAGGTTTTTGATAACTTACTGTGGTGACATACCAACCATGGACCACAAATGGTGAACTGTCTGTTTCTGCTACTTTGACAACCACGAGAAATTAATGGTGACATGCATGATTTTTCTCTCTCATGAACAGCTGATGTTCCTATTTGCCTGTTGATCCTGGTTGCTAGCATGCTGAAAAATGGAAGAGTGCTTATAGACATACTGGTTCACTTCCTGTCTGATTCGATGTAGGCTGTCTAACTACTTACCAACTGGCTGACGGGGGAAATTGCCAGACACATTGCATGCCTTTACACAATCATCCGTGTGCACGCTACAAATGTGATATACTCATACCAAGGAGGGCTGGGCAGATGCTGGATCTCTCACACATGGGGGTTGCTTACGAATTAGGAGACCTATGGTCTGAACTTCGGAAAATCCTTCCCTGGGATTCTGGATTTTAAAATATATCTCTAAACAGCAGCTTTGCTTGAAATGACCTGGCTAGGTCAGGCAGCTTGCATTTATGCGATGTAGTCTAGGAAATCTATCTATCTTGTTCTGTTCTTGGTTTGGTCACCAAGAATCCTTTCAACCTTTGCTGGGTTTAGAAAGTCTGCAGTTCAAATCTCTTGTGGATTAATCATCTTGGTGGTGTTCACAAATGTGTTGGACTCACTAAGGTTGGAAATTGGCTTGGTGTTCGTGGCAATCGAGTTTCTCCTCGCCTCATTCAATTGGGCTACACACATGCTGGTTTGATCCCCTTCTCGTGCTGTCGTGATTGCTTCCATTGTCCCCCTCCATTCATGCTGAAATTCAATTGCACGATAGCGCAGCAAGATGCCGCTTGTGGTGATGGATGGCACCCTCCCATGCCGCCTGGAGGTCCTCTCATTCAACGATTGGTGCAAGCTTGCCAATTCACTAACTGTGATGATGAAGGGATGAAGCTTCTTCAAACCATTGAGCGTAACTTGGAGCAATGTGTCACAATGACGGTATGCACAAGCAGCTTGGACGAGGAAAGAGTTCGGATTGCCAAGGCTCAAGGTTGCAATCGTCGCATGAGCCCGGCCCATGCTTCTGAGGGCTGTGGATTCAACCATCCGGCTTCCCACCGCCAACATGACGGAGGAGGACCGCACCTTCATGTGAATATGTCGCCCAAGCACAAGAACAAGGCAATGATGAGGGTTTCCTCTCATGAGCAAAGGTCCCATTCCTCTTGTTGCACCTAGGGACATTGAGGTCGATTGTGCCATCTCCCACAAGATGTGGACGGTTCTAACCTCTCTTACTTGGCACCCTTCATCAAAACTTTTCAAGTCCTTTGTAGGCTAAGTGATGAAGAAATGGCGCATCGTTGACGAAGGCTGTGATGGAAATGTGGCTTGGGCTGGGTTTTTGCAATCGGTAAAGCCCCGCGCCTTGCTTTGATGCTACCAAATGCCGAATGATGAGATGATGTTGTGTAGGGTAAAAGGCTCTGTGAAAACTGGTGGCCACGGGGAAGGACCATGACAAAACATGGTGGAATTGGCTCAGCCTTACATCAAATGCATCCGCCAAGATTTGTTGAATGTTGATGGTAGGGCTCGCAATGGCGTGATTATCCGGTTTGACCAAGCCCTCGGTTCATGGTACAAGATTTGGATGAGTTCTTTCTGGCGAGCCTCCGTGTTCAATGGCTTCCTTCAAAGATTCTCGAATGCTGGCCAAAACCGTGATTGTGTGAAAGCCCACATTTCCTTCATGTACGTGAAATGATCTTTGGATGGTGCGCATTTGCCACTAACCCCACCCAAAGGCTCCTTGTTGCATTCCTCGGATCAGAAAACTCATGATAGAAAATGATCGCCTCCTTCCTTCACGGAAGAATGCGATCGCTTGATGAAACAGAGTTGAGGTCCAATCAAAAATCCTATATGCGCAAAGCAAAGTCCGATGGGGACAAGCTGAAAAAGTCCTCACCAGAGGCACCCGTGGCAATAGGCAAGGTGGCCCTATGATGCACAATAGGTTTTCTAACAAATATCTAGCTCAGTAGCGGCCCTACTATCAAGAAGACTCTCCTATGGCTCGGACATTCACCGCTAGCAACCTTAGCTCTCCACCTAAAGATCCGACACCCGGCTCCAACACACATGGTGACGTGCAGCCTCGGTGCCTCTTCTACCTCTAAGCCTCCTAGTGGACTACGGGGAATCAAACTCTAGTGATTTTTGTAAGTTGCTGATGACCCTCTTTTCTTCGTTGTCCTGGCTAATTTTTCCTTGGTTGCCTTTTCCAGGTGTCATCCCTGATGATCTGGTGCTGCCTGATCGCATGTTGCTTTTTGACACGACTGAATGGCAATTAGTGAAGCATGCACCTGATACCAATGCTGGTTTCGTTCACACGTTGTACTGTAATAGACTGTTGGAACATTTGCAAGTGAAAAGTTTGACCAAGCTACTAACATGCTTGGTGATGCCTCCTTGATGCGCCTAGTCTTGGAAACTACCTTTGATGGAGACATGTTGCCTCCTTGAGGCAAGAGGTACAAGCCTCGAAAGTTTTTGTGGATTTTCTTTTGAACGGAGATAGTGTGCCCAGAGACACTTGTGTGCCCATCACAAAAGCGCTTCCAAGCTTTTGTGGATCCTTTGACCATGGATCCCAATGATGGGGTGGCTCATGTTCGACCGCTGATTGTGCTCGTGAGGACCGTAACCTCAAGCACAACTCAAGATGGACCGAACCAGATCCCCTTGCCTCCCTCAACGTCCCGATGCTGTGGAGAGTGTTCGGATTCTTTGCACAACTTGTGGAAATTTTCTTCGCACATGGGTGCAACTGTTGGATGAGCATGTTTTGGCCCAAAATTGGCTTCACAAGTGCTTCCAATCTTTGAGACAAGCCAAAAACAAAGGCTTTGGTCCTATGGTAGGACTCATGTTCGGAAAATTCATGCGCAAGGGATGAGCTCTCATGGCTCCTTAACCACCTCTATTGTTCGCCTTGATAAAGCCAACACCACGTGCTTTCAATGCACCTTCTATGTCGAAATGTGCCTTGAAAAGACTTTGTGATCCGGACTTTCACCGACTGGAAAATGGCACTTGGTTGCCTATCTCACATATCCCGAGTAACATTCAATTCCACTGAAAGCATACTCCCGAGATTCCGTGGACCAAGACTTTGGTCTCCCTACCTCATGGGAATTTTTAAACAGCATAAATTGAAGCATGTGGTTAACCAATGGACATGATTGTGTGTTCTCTTCAAGTGCATCTACTCACATTTGCCACAAATCTTATTATTCCAATTTTTAAGGGATTGGACCCTTGGGCTTCAAGAGGGCTATAAAACCTACTTGGAGTGGATACTCAATGTTTTGGATCACGGAATCCGTGGTACAAGTGGCAATCAATCTCCCCGCTAAAATACATTCCATTTTAGTCGCGGATATTACGCGATGCTATGAGGCTATTCCCACACAAGGGAAGACTCTGAAGCCATGGCTTTTGTCTTAAAAAGGCATACACTCATGTCAACAGACACGTGAGCAAAACTAAAACCTTATGGGTGAAATACTCGTTCACCCGCAAGGCTTTTTGTGATTACAAGTGGGTTTATGATACACCTAGTGTGGAACGCAAAAGTTTGGGCAACCAGCCCAAAAGAGCCCGAAGACGAACAAGTTTGATTTTTTTTGGCTAGGAACGATTGAAGAGGAGCATGCCAGGAAATTTTCGAGAATCTTGAAGCCGGAGTTGTAGGATATTGTTAGGAAGGCTAAGAGGATATCCGAGGAAGAAGAACGGGTCAAAACGACCCCGTGCAAGGCGTAATGGCTCAAAGGGCGGTCGGTAGACTACCAGAGGTCGCCACACCACGCCGGTAGGTCGAGAGGAAGGGCGACTACCGGGTAGGTCAGATCGCCAAAAAGGGAAATTAGGATAGGGAGATATCCACTATATATGCCCACCAATAGTGGACTAGATAAATGGGTCGTAATAGGAAATTAAAAGCTAGATTGGGCCGTTAGGAAACTAGGGGAAATAGTATCTTAGTATAAGAGGAATTGGGAAACCCAATCAATCAGAAAAGGTGCCACGTGGTGCATATCCAAGGGCGTAGTAGATTGGTAGTTACCATTCCTAACC
The DNA here is from genome assembly GCA_010909165.1 of Anthoceros angustus. Lineage (NCBI taxonomy): Eukaryota > Viridiplantae > Streptophyta > Anthocerotopsida > Anthocerotales > Anthocerotaceae > Anthoceros > Anthoceros angustus. The sequence goes on from MU008228.1 coordinate 19,213, forward strand.
CCAAGTTATCTTTATAATCACGCATGTGTGTAGGAGGTCACAACTTGAAGGTGAGGAAGCGCCAACACGCAGAAGGCGCCGCCACACCAAGAGTCAGAGAAGAGCCCCACACAAGATTACATGTACGNATCCATGCCAGCGATGCCCACCAAACTAAACCACCCGACCCACCTGGGCCGGACTTCGCCCGGACGACCACTCACGGACCTCTCAAGGACGGACCACCTCGACCTCGCGACGGACCACCGGACCTCGCCGGACGACCACCCGCTGACCTCGCCCGGACGGACCACTCCGCCGGACCGCCCGGACGGACCACCCGTCCGACCTCGCCCGGACTCCGGACCGCCCGGACGGACCACTCCGACCGCCCGACGGAGACCACCGTCGGACTCGCCCGGACGGATCACCGCTCGGACCGCCCGGACGACTCGAATTACCGACCTCGCCGGACGGACTCATCGACCGCCCGGACGGGATCGAATTACTGCAATTTAAGTGCAATCGCCGAAATGGCCTTATTACACAACTCCTCCCTATCCTCTTAACAAGAACGACCAAAAGCAAAACAAGCCGCCAAGAGTACGATGTGGTTTGGCACCACACAGACCACTCCGTCGGACTCGCCTCGGACGGACCACTGCTCACGGACTCTGGCCTTTACCGGACCCTTTCCGTCGGACCTCGCCGACGGACCACTCCGGCCGACCGCCCTGGCCGGACGGACCACTCAAATACGGACCTCGCCGGATTCCCGCCGGACCATAAAATCTGACCGGACCTCCGCCTCGGACGCAGTGACCACTCCGGCTCTGACCTCGCCGGACGGACCACTCGAAAATTGACCGGGGCCTTGACGGATAGATCTCGAGGGTCTTATAGAGATGCAAATCAGGAAGTGCAATCCGCCGAAATGGCCCTATTGGCTAACTCCTCCCTATCCCTCTTAATAGAATGAATGTGACAGAAAAAAGCAAAACAAGCCGCCAAGAGTACTGGGACATCTGGATTCGGCACCCACGTAACGATGTAACAATTTCTTCACCACAGTGACGTGGCCAACACCGATCTTCCATTGTTAAATGTGCCTGCAGCATGCAACATGACCGCCGCTGCGGTCACTTGGATTCCTCAAACCCCATCCTCATCACATACTCCATGATGAAACCACCTTTGTCATTGTTTACATTTGTCTTGTCCACAACTAAATGAGTCCCCCTTACAGCACCACTTAGCATAGCCTCCTCACCAAATGGTGTCTTCAACACCATGCATGATTATCATCCGATATTGATCCACATCTCGTTAAACCATGGAAGGCGTGCAAAACATTTCCCACTTGCCGTCAAGCGCATCAAAGCGCTGGCCCTTCGACCTCTCAAAACCACGGCACATCCATCCTCAGCAAAACAAAGAGTACCTTCTCTTCCTCGCGTGCCCTTTCGTATGTCGAGGATATCTCTTCCATGTAAATTGACGACACGACCTTTTCTCCGTGACCACGCCTCGGTGGTAGTCGCAAGACCTCCTTCACCTTTCCATTGCGACGGATGACGGAACTCACCAAGTGTGGTGGAACAGTGAATTGAAGGAGTCCGTCCTCTATGTCTCGGTCTGCTAGTTGTCTTTGCTCATCTTCTAAGCCCTTCCATGTATTCACCTCATAAATGAATTATTGAAAATCATAGGCACTTCGCCCGTGACCATTTCCTTAACATCCTTCCGCCGCACACATGACGGGAAACCAATATCGGCATTACAGGTCTTCATCCTCGGATCCAGGAAGATGCTTAGCATCTGTTGCCGCTCCGTCGCTCTACCGCCTCCATTGGAAGCCATGGAGTACGCAGATGCCTACCACCCCCTTCGCACCCCCCTCCGCCCCGCCCCGATTGGCCTCGCCTAGCCTCTTGGGGCGGTGGCAAAGGCCCAGACAGCCCTTTGGCCTCAAGAAGGGTCCCGAGGGAGGGTGCCGCATTGTCACGCCCGGCCCTGTGTGAGCCCAACTAGTCAAACCTAGGGTGCGGGGCATCTGACGCCCACCACAACCATGGATCCCAAAGACAATGGTGGGCGCTGCATGCCGGCCGCCTCCTCAGAGAACCTTTCCTGCAGTTTGAACCACTAGCATATTGAATTGAAATTACCTTGCCCTCAAACGTCATTAATGCTGACCCAGCAACCACTTCGTTGAGTGTTGAGGATACTTATGTCTCACCATCTCGAAAGATGAACACCCAAGGTGCTTGGCCATTGCCACCTGAATGATATGCAACTTTTTCCTTCATGAAAATAATCTACATCTGACATACCTTCTGAAATCGAAATGAATAGACCAACAACACTTTTTCGGCCGCATTGATAAGCATTTCCGCTGCTTTCTCTGGAATGCCTTAAAAGCAACGTCAAGGCCCAATCCTAGCTCGGCAGCAGACCCAAGCGGATGATCCGGGCGGGCCCCTTCCTTCGAGACCCCCTTCGTTGAGCCACCGGCGGCGGCCTGACAACGGCGGTCACCACCAAGTCCTCCTCTTCTGCACTCGGACTTGGGCATTCCGATACCGAAGTGCACCGATACATAAAACTTGGCAGAATGCCCTTACACAGATTGAAACCTTCCCACGTGGTAGCTTGTTCACCCATCCAGTCACCATACCTGTTTCCTCGTCTTCGACAACATCAATCAGGTCTTGCAAATGCTGTTCCTACTCTCCTTTTGTCATAAAAAAAAAGGACACAACAAAGGGACTTCAGCCTGCCATTTCCCAGCCTTGCTAAACGCAGCTGGGGAGGCGGGAAATCACCAGCCAATGCTCACACAACAGAAGGACTTCAGCCACGGTAAGATTTAACTTCCTACGGACTACAGGCTGTGATGTGGATGGATGTGTTTTTCAAAGGAAACGTGGAAAGACTATTTAATAGGGAAGTCTTCAACCTACTTGATACATTCACGAAAGAGGAGATTTACATTGAGTATGCCAGGCAGCAGGCTACAGCAATTACCACTCATGCTTGTTATAGCTATTTTTGCAGCCGCCATGGATTCGCATTTGTAGGCATCCGTTAAGATTCCAAGATGCAACCGTTTTCTGGTCTATGCTGACTGTTAGAAGATTGAAGCGAAAATTTAAAATGCCGAAACGCACAGGAAAGCAAGGTACTAAGTATGAACCGCTTTCTGCCTTTTTGTAGTTAACGGATGTCCTATGATTGTAGGTGTCCATTTTGTGGCTTGGATGGAAAACCCTAAACCATATTCTTTAGGGTTTTGTATAAAGTTTGATGTAGGTCAGCGAGCAAGGACTTTGGAGATGTGCTGTATGTAGGCTATTTGATGAGAATCTCTCTAAGCAAAACATAGCGGATAGTAGAAAGCTTTGCACAAAGAGTTGTATGCATTAATTATAATAGAAAGTACAAAGCCTTTATATAGGCTGGGTGGTTATAACCATAAGGTGGTTGTAACCATAAGTAGTTCTAACCTCTAGGTGGTTGTAACAACTAACTACAAAATAAATTACCTAAAGCCCTAAGAACTAAATTAATTAATAGTCTTAGGTGCCCTAGTGAAGAGTGCCCTAAATAGGTCATATTTCATCACACCCTAAACTCACTATGAACTAGGTGTGAAGAAATAGCTTCAAAATAAGCCTAAAAAGGTTAGTTAGCTCCCACTAACTTGAAAGCTATTCGGTAACTAAGAAAACAATTAAAAACTGGCTTAAGTTACATTGAAGCAGAATTTAACGTAATCAAAATTAATTACCAAAAGCTTAATTAGGAAAATAGTGAATTCCTAAATACGGTAAAAAAGATAAAAGTAAAACTTAAACTAGGTTAATCTTAGTAGAAACTATTGGTAAAAGTTAAAGGAAAACTTGAAAGAGGTAAAAAGTGAAAACCCATTAAATGGGTCATAGGCCATATGATGCTTCCGTGTGGGGTGGGGGTTAGGTCATCTGGTTAATGTACCCTCCCCATACGGTTTTGTTACGTGCCCCTTCGCCTCCATCGCTCCCGCTCTGTCGCTCCTCCCCAAAGAAAGCTCCTTGGCTATGGCTCGTGGCCGGATCAGGTCAGAGGAAAAGTGTGGCGTCCTTTGGCGCCGCCACACATGTACCTGTCTCACCCTGCGGTCGCCAGGCCGATCTTTGCCGAAGAATGGGACGCCGGCACACTGCTGCCGGGAAGAAGAAATTAGGAGAGGCTCGGGAGGGATCGCGCCTCTGAGAGTGAACGCCCCTCCATGCGTGCCCTGATCCTCTACACCCTGGATTCCAACGTTTGTTGAGAGCCCACCACGATTTCCTGGTGGTAGGAAGTGGTCTGGCACTCGTGTTGATGTTGAAGTCACCTTTGGAGAGGTGGAAGTCGTCCCTGCAGGTGATGGAGGTCGCCAATTGATGTGTGAGTGCTGCAAGATGCGGGAGTACCTCACTCAGGCTGGGAAATTGGAGAAAGATGCTGCCCCCATGTCTTGTCTCAATTTGTTGAAGGTGCCTGCTGCCAATCCCAAGCCTAGGCATGCTCCAACAGCAGCATGTCGTCACCACAGTTGTGTGCACATGAGAGATCGTCGAGGAAGGTTCCAGAAGGTTCTTGTGGAGAAGAAAACGCCTGAAATTGTTCTCTCTGATTCTACTGCCTTGGAAGAGTGTTCATTGTGCAGAATGTTGGGAGGCTACATTGACGGAATGTGTGGCTCCGACTTTAACTGACAATCTATAGAGTCCATCTTCTAAGATGCCAGTGCAGATATTGGGTGTTCTATTCTTAAGGTAGGAAAGAGAACAACTATCGGCATATAAAAGGACCACATGTATGTTCTTTGCAAAGACTAGCGACACTAGGTTTTTGCACATGGCGATGGAGGACTTGGTGAAGATGAAGAGTCTGACCTGAATCACATCTGAGGACAACAAAACCTAGGCCCGCTATGGGAAGGTTGTGATCATCGCCCAGGAGAACAGTCGGATGTCCTGTGGCTGGGGTGTATGACTCGAAGGAGTCTTTGTTGTAGCAGATATGTGATGTTGCTCCACTGTCCATATACCAATAAGCGGTGGCCGGCTTAGAGGATGCAAGGCAAATAGTGAGCACACGTGTTGTTGATGAAGAGTGTTTCTTCGAAGCAACATGAGCGGCGGGCCTCGATCTAGGTTCCCATTCTTCTTCTTTCTGATCCTTTTCCATGTGATTAGGAATTACGCACCAATTACAAATAATTCCACTCTTTTTGTGACCCCTGGAAGGCGTGGAAGAGTTGGATTCGCCATGAGATTTGTTTGGTGTGGAATAAGCAAGTTGATTGGAAGGAGAACTTTTGCGCGCCTCTTCCTGCCTCTTCCAACATCACTGCATCGGTGGACTTGGGCTCATGGCGTCATGGACTCCTCTGAATCATGGCTCCGATGAGTTCGACAGCGATGTCGGTGGTAAATGCGCCGAGCCCGGTCTTTTGGGCTTGTCGAACCACGGCGTTACGTGGTGAGAAATGGTGCATAGGAGGGTGGGAGGGAAATCAAGAGAACAAGGAATGCAACAAGTTCGAGGAGGAGGTGTTGGTGGCGGCTTCATATTGAGATCTAGCTTCTTTGGAAAGTGTTGATATGGTGTTCGACGGTCGATTCCTTCATCTTGATTGAAGAAGTTGATCGCGTCATCATACTCATCACATCTCTTGAAGAATATAAGCGAGCAAGGTGATCCCACATGTTTAGAAGTTTTGCTTGACGCATTGTCTTACCATGTTAAGTGCTAGTCCGATCGGAGGTCTTGAGCTTTTTCATCCCTGGCGTCCCAGGTTTCTTTGCTCTCGGAGCCCCACTGTGGTCTTGGTGTGGACCCACTTACAACGTCCCATAGGTCTCGATTGCGGAAAAGTGCGCGTTAGCAGCGCCAAAGCGTCATGCCCATTGAATCTGTCCTTCTCCTTAAAACTGTCACCATAGTTGTGATTCACCACGGAAGGTCGTACTTCATCTTTGGGTGGATCCTTCCTCTCCTCTCTCTCTCTTGTCGTCATGTTGTTGTTTCTCCTCGTTGTCCGGAACCAGCCATTGCGGTGGTCACTCTGTGACTTAGAGGCTGCGGCGCTCGCATTTCCTCATCATCATGCATGAAATCGGGCAAGGAGCAACAAGGAGAAACCTTTTTCTCTCGGCGTGTTTGTCGGGATGACAAGCGATGAGGAAAGTTTGATGAAGACATTTCGGCATGTGTGGATCGGTATGCTCAAGGAGGCGCTTATTGAGATCACGCACTTCTCTGCTCCTCTATCAACTGCGTTTTTGTGTGGTTGCATTGGAGACGAGGAAGAGGACACCTTGTAGATTTGGGATATGATCAAGAGCGAGTTCTATTGCTTTCACTTGACTTAAACTAAAGATAGTAAGCAAGTTTCTTCTAGCAATTTCTATTGCCTCCCTTGATCTTCTACTTTGATTAGAATAGAGCCAATGAAGTTAGCAATAAGTATGGAATCTCCTACTATCTTACTAGACTTCCTAGCAATTCTAATCTGCATTCTATATTATAGAAGACTATTTAATAGGGAAGTCTTCAACCTACTTGATACATTCACGAAGAGGAGATTTACATTGAGTATGCAGCGGAGGGCAAATTACTCATGCTTGTTATAGCTATTTTTGCAAGCTGCGGATTCGGCATTTCCGATCTGTTAAGATTCCAAGATGCAACCGTTTTTTGGACTATGCTGACTGTTAGAAGATTGAAGCGAAAATTTAAAATGCCGGAAACGATAGGGAGCAAGGTACTAAGTATGAACCGCTCTACCTTTTTTTTAGCACGGGATGTCCGGTGATTGGTAGGTGTCCATTTTGTAGCAGCTGTCGGTGGAAAACCCTAAACCATATTCTTTAGGGTTTTGTATAAAGTTTGATGTAGGTCAGCGAGCAAGGACTTTGGAGATGTGCTGTAGGCTGCTATTTGATGAGAATCATAGCTGCTCTAGGTAGCAAAATATAGCAAGCAGATAGTAGAAAGCTTTGCACAAAAGAGTTGTATGCATTAATTATAATAGAAAGTACAAAGCCTATATTTGGTGGTTATAACCATAAGGTGGTTGTAACCATAAGTAGTTCTAACCTCTAGGTGGTTGTAACAACTAACTACAAAATAAATTACCTAAATCCCTAAGAACTAAATTAATTAATAGTCTTAGGTGCCCTAGTCAAGAGTGCCTTAAATAGGTCATATTTCATCACTATTGACGGTGGCATTTGTCTTGTATGTGCAGATAGACTTAAAGAACTCGTCAATTACCACCGGGATCAACAACAAAGGGCCCTAGGCGGCGAAAATGGCAAAGCATCGTGACAAGTGTATGGCTCAACCGACCAAGTACATGGGGATTGCGATAGATGGTATGGACCAAAAGAAAACTAAGTTGCCTCATTTCCACAGAGTTCCCAAAGATGTCAATAGTGTTGCTCTCGTCTCTGTCCATGTGGTTGGGGTTTTGGTGTTTAACAAATACATGCAAACTTCTGTGTACCTAAGCTATCCAAATCTGTGGAATGACCCTAAAGGGACAATTGTTGTAGTCCATCATGTAACATCATAACATTCATTCCAGCGGAATAAACAAGAAGCGGCTTTTTCACTCATAATACTTGTAATTGGCGGGAACATGGGCACCAAACGGCTGTTCCTCCCGGTTTCCACAAAAATTCATCAAAAAGTACGGCTGTTGTGAGACTAGAAAGTCGGGAACATGATATGAGTTGGGCTCAAAAAGGGATATAAAGCCTTGGTAGCCACTCATTTAGCTTGAAATAATGCCCATACCTGACACCGTGTTGGTGGCAGCGAAGATGCCATATGAGATGCCATTTGCTATTCATTCATTACATAGATGGTAACTAGTTTTGGAAATACGGTTTTAAGGCGGGGGTAATAAGTAATGGAGAATACAATGGAAATTCAAAATGCAGTGGTGGGAGTCAGTGTTTTCATGTTCCTGAAAAATTGGAAGGCGTATGACGTCTTCATGCCGACGGTGTATGTTTTCCAATTGTCCGTTTCCACCTTCTTGGTAAATTAGTGCTATCAAAGGAAAAACAATTTGGAGAGGGGAGTAAAGAGCAATGGAGAAGAGATGGGTAATCCGGCAAGGGGGAGATGTGGTCCACTGAAGAGAAGCTTGCCGGAGTAGGTCCGTTGAAGTATGTGCACAGTTGGTCCGGTTGGGTGAAGTCCTATGAGTGAAGGGATCACTTGGCGGGAGATTGTCCGGGGCGGAGTTGGTCCGGGCGGCATAGTCCGATGGACGTTTGCTTGGCGGTGCGGCCGGGAACGAGTTACAACACGGTCGCAATGACCTAGGGTTAGGGTACATACATAGACGGGTTAGATTAGGGTATGGAGGAGGATATAAGGAGGCCTGGGCGCCCAAGGCAGAGAGACTATCCCTTGTGCCAACGTCGTGTTCCATGTGCTCTTGCCCTCTCGTGCTCGAGGAGTGGAGTGTGTTCCAGCATCACCTTGCAGGATTAATTGGTGGTAGGACGATGTGTCGAGAGCTCTGGTGACGAGCTTCACTAACGCACTTGGTGGGTGCATACTAGGACCAGACTTGAGCTCAGGTGGTGCTCTGGAGGTCCCTCAATGCGAGGCCATCCTTGGTGGCTACTGGAACGGAGGCTGTGGGGTTGCAGGCTGCGAAAACACTACCCTGTGGATCGCGAAGCATTCGAAAGGACCAGGAGGCGCTTGGGGTGATCCCTCCGTGTGGAAGCCATCCCTAGAGGTTGCTGGGCGGAGGCCGTGGGGTTGCGGGTTGGGAAACCGCTACCTCACAGAACGCGAAGCAGTCGGAAGGAGCAAAGGCGGTCCAGTGTGAATATGTCGGCGTGTTGGTGTTCCAAATACTAGCGGTGTGGAGTGTGGAGGAAAGAGGGAAGGCGCTGCGGGCCTGAGCATTGTGTTGGAGCTACTGTTGAGTTGAGTCTAGAGTTGTGCGTTGGAAGATAGAGAGGACTGTGCGCGGAGATGGGTACGCACGGAGACCGACGGAGGACTGTGTCGTTAAACTTGTTCAAGTCCGCCGGACCTTAAACGGTGTTTTGAGATACCATGAGTGGAGTTTTGTGGGAAGGTTTGGCGGGTTGCGCGTCCGGCCCGTCGAGTTGCGAAGTGGTCCTTCTAAGGTTGTCACGAAAATCTTGGACATGGGAGTTCCTAGCCGCTAAGTGGCATCCTTCTCACACACCCTAAGGGCGTGCTAATAAAAAAAGTGTCCCAACGGATGATATATGTAGCATTTCCGATCGTCCATCCGGTTGTCCCAACGGATGATGATGTGGCCCTCCCGTTTGTCCATTCCGGTGTCCCAACATCTTGCAAACCACTCTTTGTGGCGTTTTTTTTCCTTTCTCCAATTGTATGCCCTAAGTCGTCCCTAGAGTAACACCCCTCACTACGCAGCTAGTAAGGAAGCGACAAGTGCTGGCTTCCCAGCGGTCTAGGACCTCGCCAATTCACTCCACAAGAGACTTGCACGATTCTCAACGCTCTCAACCTCACAACACATCACTAGGCTCCAAGTAGCCCGCCGTCCACTGACGACTCGCAGGCCACCTCCTCGAGGTGCTGCTCTTTATTGCAAGAATACAACGATGGAATCTGGCTATCTACGCCCAATTGGCTACTGCCCTTGATTCCATGACAAGCTCACTAGCTAGCTCTCCACATCTCTCTCAACACAAGGCTTGCAGCGCAGACTTGCCTGCTCTCTCAAAGAGTGAGTCCCACTTGTTCCTCAAAGCCCTTGCTCTAGCCCTTATATATCCCGCAGCCTGACCTTAACTAGGCAGTTGTTAAATCTAGGGATTCTTATAGACCACTGATCACTAAGAGTCCTCTCTAGGCAGCTCTTCATTTGTGGCTGTAGCAATTCCTTTCTAACAAGAGATTGCATGAAGCATGCAACACATGCATCTTCTTAACAGGGCAGCTACTAACTTAACTTTTTACCTTTTTCAACTTTTCATCTTTCTACCTTATTTCACCAGTACCATTACTCCTAGGCGGGTTCTCGCGCGTCTCAATAAAACTTGAACACTTGAACTTGGATGATGATGTGGCATTCCCGATCGTACCAGCCTGACGTTAATGGCCATCGGTATCCATCATGGAAGCACGCCGCAAAAGTTAGCATGACTTCACATGCCCCCGTTTCTGTGATTCTGTCCCAAACTTCGAAACCGTAACCAATCTCGATAAAAATAACGTTTGTTTGTTTTTTTTTTGGTTTTTGGTAGAGTAAGCAATGCAAAAAACAGTGTGCTCACTTCGTCAGGGTGGTGTGGTCATCCACAGTACCCGGGGATCATGCCGTAGTCATCTTCCGACACCATTCCCTGAACGATGGCCGCAGGATGGCAACCGGACCCGTTGTGGACCCAACAAATTGGAACGTGTACATCGAGGTGCACCAGTGTAAGGAGCCCCGCACTTCCACTTCCGAGAAAATGGGTGGGTGGGGACAGATTTCCGAGCGATGCCGGTCGTTGCCAGGAGCAGGGGCAGGAGCACTTGTGGCAACAATTCTTTCTGGAGCCTACCATGTGGTGGGACAACAGACGAGACAAGCAGAGCTCCCGTTCGCCTGACTTCCGGCGCAAAGGGTCCGGCGAGGTCCTGTGGTTAAAGTTTAAGCCAGCTTGGGTTGATGAGAAGCTCGTTTCCTTGGATATGCACATGGCTCACGGTGCCTCTCCTTCCAAGTCCAGCTCTCCAGACAAGTCTGAATCTGGCAGGCGTGCAGGGTCGGAAATGGGCGTCGTAACGGCTGGAACCGTGAGCGTGTTTTGTCAGCAGAGGAGGCTTTCTGAGGCCGTTGGAGCCCTGGAATCTCTGGCCCGGACAGACTCTGCCATTTCTGTTTCTTTGTTTTGCACCGTGCTGAAACTGTGTACAGCTCAGAAGGATTTGGTTGTGGGGCGACGAGTTCATGATCTCACTGTCAAACTTGGGTACGAGTCGATTGCATACGTGGGGAATCATATCTTGCGCATGTATGCATGTGGAGGCAGGCTAGAGGAGGCCATGGATGTGTTCATCAGGGTAGGCAAACCAGATGTTTTCACTTGGTCTTCCATCATCTCTGCCCATGCTAAACACGGGAAACCTAACGAGGCAGTACAACTGTACCATGAGATGCGAAGGTCAGGAGTGAAGGCAGATCCTCATGTCTTTGTAGCTGCCCTTCAAGCTTGTGCGTTTGCCGCCGACTTGGACTCTGGCAGGAGAGTGCACTGTGATATGTTGCAGAGTGGCATTCCTCCCGACTTGTTTGTTGGAAACTGCCTGGTTGACATGTATGCAAAATGTGGCGAATTGGAAGATGCACGCCAGGCCTTTGACAACTTGGCCACAAAGGATGTGGTGACATGGACGGCCCTGATTGATGGGTATACACAGCAAGGACGCGGCGGAGAGGCGCTTGAACTGTATGGACAAATGGAGGAAGAGGGCCTCATTTTGGCTGACCGTGTTATTTTTGCTTGCCTTCTGAAAGCCTGTGCAAGCACGGGTGCCTTACAGAAGGGCAGGCAGCTGCACTCACAGATTGTCGAAAGAGGACTGCTGGACAACGTAGTGGTGGGCACGAGCCTGGTGGACATGTATGCAAAATGTGGTGAACTGGGAGATGCACGCCAGGCTTTCGATAGCATGAACACAAAGAATGTGGTGACGTGGACCGCCCTGATATCTGGGTATGGTACTTGTGGTGAAGGTCATAAGGCACTAGCTTGTTTTGATGAGATGTTAGTTGCCGGTATTCAGCCTGATGGTGCTACTTTTACTTGCCTTCTAGTAGCATGCAGTCATGAGGGACTGGTGGACGAGGGTCGCAAGCACTTTGATTCCATGGCTGAACAGCATGGCATCAAACCTACTATTGAGCATCACAATTGTATGATTGATCTTCTTGGGCGTGCGGGCCATTTAGATGAGGCTGAGAAGATGCTATTATCATGTGAGAGCCAAAGTGATGTCGTGGGGTTGATGTCTTTGCTGAATGCCTGCAAAAGTCATGGGGATATAGAGAGGGCGATGTGGTGTTTTGAAAGCATTGTTAGGCTGGACCCTCAGAGGGCGTCTGCGTATGTGCTCATGGCCAATGCCTATGCAGATGCAGGTAGGTGGAGCGATGCAGACAGGATTGAAACACAGAGAATGGTAGCAGGAGCTAACAAGAAACCTGCAGTGGCGACCATTGAGGTGAAGAAGCAGGTACATAGATTTGCGGTGGGAGAAAAGAGAGATATTGCGTTTAAGGTAGAGAGCACGAATGCACGTCTGAAGCAGGAAGGAGGCCACGTACCTCACACAAAGTTGGTGTTGAAGCCACTGTCTGAGAAGGAGAAGGAAGATGTGCTGTGTGGGCATGCTGAGAAACTAGCTCTGGCGTTTGGTCTCTTGAACACTCCGAGTGGGACACCTCTGGTGGTAACGAAGAACCTACGCATGTGTAGTGACTGTCACAGTTCCACGGAGATCATGTCAAGGGTTGAACACAGAGACATTGTTGTAAGGGATGGCTATCGTGTGCATCGATTTGCAGCTGGTTGTTGCAGTTGTAAAGGTCGACCGTGAGAATAATGAATAAATAGTCAATGCCCAAGTGTGTACGCCGGATAAGATAGCTTTTTCCTGTGGGGTGGGCTGGATGGACATGGCTAACGCTGATCCGCCTCCATCGTCTGTTTCTGGAATGAGGGACACGATCAGAGTCGAATGAATCGTCTCTTTGTCTCATTCTGGAACGAGGAAGTTGAAGACTGAATACACCGTGAAGGGAGCGTGACTTCCCATCTGTAGAAACGACGACGTGTGTTCTTTTTGTATGTAACCAATGCATAAACAGTCTGATCACTCCTTCGGGTGGGGTGGTCATACACAGTGCCCGGGGGATCCCACCACAGTCTTTTTGGTAAAGTCATCTTCCGACGACGGTCCATGAACGATGGCCGCAGTAAGGCAACCGGACCCGTTGTGGACCCAACAAATTGGTGTGTTCAGGGATTCTAGAGACTGCTCACCTCACCTCAGGAGAACCTGGCAAACGACCAAGCCTCGAGGTGCTGCAGCATAAGGAGCCCAGCACTTCCACTTCCGAGAGAGTTGGGGGGTGGAAACGGACTTTCCAGCGATGATCGTCGCCGGGAGCAGGAGTACTTGTGGCAACAATTCTTTCAGGACCCTACCATGTGGTGGGATAACAGACAAGATAACAAGAGCTCCCGTTCGCCTCACTTCCGGCGTAAGGGGTCCGGCGAAGTGCTGTGGTTAAACAGCATGTTTAAGCCAGCTTGGGTTGATGAGCAGCTCGTTTCCTTGGATATGCAGATGGGTCATGGTGCCTCCCCTTCCGAGTCCAGCTCTCCAGATAAGCCTGAACCTGGGAGGCGTGCAACATCGGGAATGGGCGTCGTTACATCTGTTACCGTGAGCACGTTATGTCAGCAGGGAAAGCTTTCTGAGGCCATTGGAGCCTTGGAATCTCTGGCGCAGGCAGAGTCAGCCATTTCCCAGTCTCTGTTGTACACTGTGCTGAAACTGTGTACAGCTAAGAAGGATTTGGTTGTGGGGCGTCGAGTTCATGATCTCACTGCCAAACTTGGGTACGAGTCGAGTGCATACTTGGGGAACCATATCTTGCGCATGTATGCATGTGAAGGTAGGCTGCAGGAGGCCATGGATGTGTTCACCAGGGTGGGCAAACCAGATGTCTTCATGTGGTCTTCCATAATCTCTGCACATGCTAAGCATGGGAAACCTAAGGAGGCCATACAACTGTACCATGAGATGCGTAGGTCAGGAGTGAAGGCGGATGCTCACGTCTTTGTAGCTGCCCTTCAAGCTTGTGCATTGCCGCCGACTTGGAATCTGGCAGAAAAGTGCACTGTGATGTGTGCAGAGTGGCATTCCTAACTTGTTTGTTGGCAACTGTGCAAAATGTGGTGAACTGAAGATGCACGCCAGGTTTTGACAGCTTGCCAAAGGATGTGGTGACATGGAATGCCCTGATGCTGGGTATGCAAAATGTGGTGAACTGAAGATGCACGCCAGGTTTTGACAGCATGAACAAAGAATGTGGTGACATGGAATGCCCTGATAGCTGGGTATGCAAAATGTGGTGAACTGAAGATGCACGCCAGGTTTTGACAGCATGAACACAAAGGATGTGGTGACATGGACGGCCTGATTGCTGGGTATGCAGCAAGGCTTGGACATGAGGCGCTTGTGTATGGACAAATGGAGGAAGAGGCCTCATTTTGGCTAACCATGTTACTTTTGCTTGCCTTCTGAAGGCCTGTGCAAGCACTGGTGCCTTACAGAAGGGCAGGCAGCTGCACAGATTGTGAAAGAGGACTGCTGGATAACGTAGTGTTGGCAACTGCCTGGTGGACATGTATGCAAAATGTGGTGAACTGGAAGATGCACGCCAGGTTTTGACAGCATGAAAGGATGTGGTGACATGGAATGCCCTGATTGCTGGGTATGCACAGCAAGGACTGGCCAAGAGGCGCTTGTGTATGGACAAATGGAGCAGAGGCCTCATTTTGGCTGACCATGTTACTTTTGCTTGCCTTCTGAAGGCCTGTGCAAGCACTGGTGCCTTACAGAAGGGCAGGCAGCTGCACTCACAGATTGTGAAAGAGGACTGCTGGATAACGTAGTGGGCACCTGCCTGGTGGACATGTATGCAAAATGTGGTGAACTGGAAGATGCACGCCAGGTTTTGACAGCATGAACACAAAGGATGTGGTGACATGGAATGCCCTGATATCTGGGTATGGTACTTGTGATGAAGGTCACAAGGCACTAGCTTGTTTTGAGGAGATGTTAGTTGCCGGTATTCAGCCTGATGGTGCTACTTTACTTGCCTTCTAGTAGCATGCAGTCATGAGGGACTGGTGGACGAGGGTCAGCACTTTGATTCCATGGCTGAACAGCATGGCATCAAACCTACTAATGAGCATCACAATTGTATGATCGATCTTCTTGGGCGTGCGGGCCATTTAGATGAGGCTGAGAAGATGCTACTATCATGCGACAGCCAAAATGATGTTGTGGGGTTGATGTCTTTGCTGAATGCCTGCAAAAGTCATGGGGATATAGAAAGGGCAATGTGGTGTTTTGAAGGCCTCGTTAGGCTGGACCCTCAGAGGGCGTCTGCGTATGTGCTCATGGCCAATGCCTATGCAGATGCAGGTAGGTGGAGCGATGTAGATTGGATTGAAACACAGAGAATGGTAGCAGGAGCTAACAAGAAACCTGCAGTGGCGACCATTGAGGTGAAGAAGCAGGTACATACGTTTGCGGTGGGAGAAAGAAGAGATGATATTGCGTTTACGGTAGAGAGCACGAATGCACGTCTGAAGCAGGAAGGGGGCCACGTACCTCACACAAAGTTGGTGTTGAAGCCACTGTCTGAGAAGGAGAAGGAAGATGTGCTGTGTGGGCATGCTGAGAAACTAGCTCTGGCGTTTGGTCTCTTGAACACTCCGAGCGGGACACCTCTGGTGGTAACGAAGAACCTACGCATGTGCAGTGACTGTCACAGTTCCACGGAGATCATGTCAAGGCTTGAACAGAGACATTGTTGTAAGGGATGGGTACCGTGTGCATCGATTCGCAGCTGGTTGTTGCAGTTGTAAGGTCGACCGTGAGAATAATAATGAATAAATAGTCAAGCCCAGTGTGTACGCCATAAGATAGCTTTTTCCTTGGGGTGCTGATGGACATGGCTAACGCTGATCCGCCTCCACATCGTCTGTCAATACGCATCAATCGAATGAATCTCTCTTTTCTGGAACAGAAGTTGAAACTGACTCACAGGAGCTGTTGCATCCTGGAAACTAACTGTCTGTTTTCACTGTACCGACGCAAAATGTCTACTCAGTCCTTCAGGGTGGTGTGGTCATACACAGTGGCCGGGGGATCCTGCTAGAGTCTTTTTGGTAAAGTCATCTTCCGACGACGGTCCATGAACGATGGCCACAGTGGCAACCGGACCCGTTGTGGACCCAACAAATTGGTGTGTACAGGATTCTAGGAGGAACTCTCACCTCACTCAGGAGTCAACCCCTGGCAAACACCAAGCCTCCAGGTGCAGCAGTAAGGAGCCCAGCACTTCCACTTCCGAGAAAATGGGTGGGGACGGTTTCCAGCGATGGTCGTCGCCAGGAGCAGGAGCACTTGTGGCAACAATTTTTCTGGACCCTACCATGTGGTGGGACAACAGACGAGATAAGAAGAGCTCCCGTTCGCCTGACTTCCGGCGTAAGGGGTCCGGCGAGGTGCTGTGGTTAAACAACATGTTTAAGCCAGCTTGGGTTGATGAGCAGCTCGTTTCCTTGGATATGCAGATGGGTCATGGTGCCTCTCCTTCCAAGTCGAGCTCTCCGGATAAGCCTGAACCTGGCAGGCGTGCAGGATTGGAAATGGGCGTCGTAACTGAACCGTGAGCATGTTATGTCAGCAGGGAAGCTTTCTGAGGCCGTTGGAGCCCTGGAATCTCTGGCGCAGACAGACTCTGCTATTCTCAGTCTCTGTTTTACTGTGCTGAAACTGTGTACAGCTAAGAAGGATTTGGTTGTGGGGCGACGAGTTCATGATCTCACTGTCAAACTTGGGTACGAGTCGATGCATGTGGGAACCATATCTTGCGCATGTATGCATGTGGAGGTAGGCTAGAGGAGGCCATGGATGTGTTCACCAGGGTGGGCAAACCAGATGTTTTCATGTGGTCTTCCATAATCTCTGCACATGCTAAAACATGGGAAACCTAATGAGGCCATACAACTGTACCATGAGATGCGTAGGTCAGGAGTGAAGGCGGATGCTCACGTCTTTGTAGCTGCCCTTCAAGCTTGTGCATTTGCCGCCGACTTGGAATCTGGCAGAAAAGTGCACTGTGATGTGTGCAGAGTGGCATTCCACTAACTTGTTTGTTGGCAACTGCCTGGTGGACATGTATGCAAAATGTGGTGAACTGAAGATGCACGCCAGGTTTTGACAGCATGGCCACAAAGGATGTGGTGACATGGAATGCCCTGATGCTGGGTATAATGTGGTGAACTGAAGATGCACGCCAGGTTTTGACAGCATGAACACAAAGAATGTGGTGACATGGAATGCCTGATAGCTGGGTATGCATGTGGTGAACTGAAGATGCAAGTTTTGACAGCTGGACATGGTGACATGGAATGCCTGATGCTGGGTATGCACAGCAAGGAGAGAGGCGCTTGTTCTGTATGGACAAATGGAGCAGAAGGCCTCATTTTGGCTGACCATGTTACTTTTGCTTGCCTTCTGAAGGCCTGTGCAAGCACTGGTGCCTTACAGAACGGCAGGCAGCTGCACTCACAGATTGTCGAAAGAGGACTGCTGGATGACTTAGTCGTGGGCACCTGCCTGGTAGACATGTATGCAAAATGTGGTGAACTGGGAGATGCTCGCCAGGCTTTCGATAGCCTGAACACAAAGAATGTGGTGACGTGGACCGCCCTGATATCTGGGTACGGTGCTTGTGATGAAGGTTACAAGGCACTAGCCTGTTTTGAGGAGATGTTAGTTGCTGGCATTCAGCCTGATGGTTCTACTTTTACCTGCCTTCTAGTAGCATGCAGTCATGAGGGGCTGGTGAATGAGGGCCGCAAGCACTTTGATTCCATGACTGAAGAGCATGGCATCAAACCTACTATCGAGCATTACACCTGCATGATTGATCTTCTTGGGCGTGCAGGCCATTTAGATGAGGCAGAGACATGCTATTATCATGTGAGGCCAAAGTGATGTTGTGGGCTTGACGTCTTTGTTGAATGCCTGCAAAAGTCACGGGGATATAGAGAGGGCGATGTGGTGTTTTGAAAGCATTGTTAGGCTGGACCCCAGGAGGCGCCTGCATGTGCTCATGGCCAATGCCTATGCAGATGCAGGTAGGTGGACCGATGTAGACAGGATTGAAACACAGAGAATGGTAGCAGGAGCTAACAAGAAACCTGCAGTGGCGACCATTGAGGTGAATAAGCAGGTACATAGATTTCTGGTGGGAGAAAGGAGAGAGGATATTGCGCTAAGGTAGAGAGCACGAATGCACGTCTGAAGCAGGAAGGAGGCCATATACCTCACACAAAGTTGGTGTTGAAGCCACTGTCTGAGAAGGAAAAGGAAGATGTGCTTTGTGGGCATGCTGAGAAGCTAGCTCTGGCGTTTGGTCTCTTGAACACTCCGAGTGGGACACCTCTGGTGGTAACGAAGAATCTACGCATGTGCAGTGACTGCCACAGTTCCACGGAGATCATGTCAAGGCTGGAACGGAGAGACATTGTTGTAAGGGATGGATACCGGGTTCATCGATTCGCAGCTGGTTGTTGCAGTTGCAAAGGTCGACCGTGAGAGCAAAGATGAACTAGCCAGTGCTGAAGTGTGTACCCCCTAAAATGTTGCTTTTTTCCCCTTGTGGTTGACTGTGCTGTGCTCCATCCTGTCCAAACTGACAAGGATGCCGAGTACTGATCCACCTCCTAGCATGACACGGATAATTAGAATCGAATGAAATCTCTCTTTCTGTAGCCAGTTTCGCCACAAAACAGACAATAAATGCGAAACTTTGAGATTGTCCCAATCGGTATGCCATACGTAGTAGCTTATTTTCATGTTTATACATTTGCATGTCGTGGCGGCTCGCTCGAGGAACCTGAATTACCGTGTGACAGCGGGGATTCCATCTGTCCCAATGGCTTAGGCCAAATGGACAAACATTTATAGGAACGTGCTTATTAAGCATTCTATGCTTAGATCAGTACTTAGATGGGGTGCTTAAAGGAAGTAGATGCCCTTGGTGCAAGTAGCTTAGGCACACCATGGTACAAGTTGTTAAGTGCCAAGTCCCATGACGGCAATCCGTCTTTAGTGGGCTTAAACAAAATTCTTCTTCTTCTTCTTCTTCACCTCCCCAAGCCGAATGCGACTGAATATGGCATGTTACGCTTCTAGAGGTGTAATAAGGCATATTATTAGAAGAGTAATACGACATATTACTCTTCTAGGAGAGTAATAAGGCTTTCATTAACCTTTTCTCCCATCATACCTCTCTCACCAATATCACAAAGAGCAAGCATCAAGGGTCTCTTCTAAAACTCTAATTGATCTCACAGAGGATCGGAAGATATTGCATAAGACAGATAGTGTGTTATTCAAAAGAGAAAGATTGCATCAAAACATGAAAAGATATTGCATAAGACAGATAGTGTGTTATTCAAAAGAGAAAGATTGCATCAAAACATGAAAACAAATGATCGCTATATACTAAGTAGGAAACACCCCTTCGTATATGTAACCCTAACCAATACTAACAATAATATAGGCTAGGTGTACTATCTTCCTCTTAAACTACCAATATTGATCACTCGCCTTCACAGCGTAAATGCATCACGAGTCACTGAGGCTACGCTAGTCTCTACTCAAAAGCTCACGGTTCCCTTACGCTCGAGGACCTTCAATACAAGCGCGATGGCGTTCCAGGGGTTGAACCTCCTCGCTATCATAGAGCTCACCGCATTCACTATAATACACCTGCTATTGTTCGAAGCGATGAGGACACGAAGCGGTTCTGAGTATTCCAAAGAGCTCGGTGATGAGGCCAGCACCAACGACCATCAGACTGCTGAACATCAGAAGATACAAATGCGCAGGGCCCGGGCTCCTGAAAAAACACGGAAGAAGGAATGGGAGGAGAAACACACCATCAGCGCAACTGCCCAGCTTGGGGGATTCAGCATCTGTTTGGAGGTCAGTCTCAAGTGGGGCCACCAGGAGAAGGAAGACGCCACAGACATGGACGGACCTCTAACCCCTGAGGACGTTGGTGAAGAATCCGACCTTATCTTCCCGCTGAACGAAGCTCTGCGGATACTCAAAGAGCTAAAGGACAAGAGGAAGTGATTCCATAAGAGGAAGACTGGACATCTGCAGGCGATTAGGTAAGCTTCAGGGCTTCATCCACCCTGCATCGTCCAAACATCATGCTTTGTCTTGCAAACAACCATCCTTATCACTTGGCTTGTGCATACAGGGCCTGTGACTGTAGGGAGAAGGATCTACAACACCTTTCACCCTCAACCGGTGCTCATGCACCACCCCAACCACACACACCCAGATAAGTGGTCAGAAGTCACATACCCGCAAATGACTGAAAATAGGCTGAAAAATCCTGGAGTCCCATGCTACTCATGTGCTGATAATGTTTTTGCTTTGGCAGACCCTTGGTCTGGATATCAACTACATTGTCACCTGTTGCTACATAACCAACCTTGACAACTCCGCTTTCAACAACATCTGGTATGCAATGGTGCTGAATTTCGATGTGTTTAGTCCTTGAGTGGAACTTCGGGTTCGCCACAAGGGCCAGGGCAGACATATTGTCACATAGGAGGGGTGTTGGAGCATCTTGTCCTTGTCCTAGGTCCTTCAGGAAACTCCGCTCCCACTCAACCTCCTTCGAGGCATCAGTAAGAGATCAATGATCAGTCGACTAGACCAGACCCAATGTGGATTAGTCAAACTAGACTCAGCTAGTTGGTAGTTAGTTAACTAGCAGGCTAGTGAAAGGACACACCCCCTCGTAACCATCCTTATAAGCCAACCTATGAACCGAACATATTTATTGTTAATAATGCATCTGCTTGATGCAAGACGCTTCCGCATATGCATCTCTAACTTGCACGTGTATTGCGCACCGTCTACATTGCAAGGTGGTTGGGGTTAGTAGAAAGGCGCTTAGCAACCTTTGCCCATGAAAGTGCGTGCCCTAAAAAAGCACCAAGCATAAGAGATTGGGGATGCACACAAACCTTCTTGATCCAAGGAATTCAATTTCGTAAGCCCTAATTGTGTTGTAGGTGGAATTTGTGCAGTCACTAACTAAACACGAGCTTGTGTGTAGTCACTAACTAAACACCATGTGCGTTGTTAGAGCTTGTGTGCAGCAATACCGCGATGTCGTGTCCGCGACCAAGATCTCGTGGCGTGAGAGGAGGCGGTAAACTCAACTTGTGGATCTGCTAAGCAAAGTCAGGCTATCTCAAGCAATCCTTGGAAGCTGCCCTGCAAAGCCAAGTCAGACAATCTTAAGCAAACAAGGTGCAGCGGGCCTTGTGTACGGATGGACGTCCAATAGCATCGTAGATTGGATAATACTTTCTCTTTTCATCCCGTTGGCTAAGAACCGATCCGACGGCGAAGGCTGAAACGTCGACAAAAACATGAAATTTCTTGCTCCAATCCGGCCCCCTCAGCGTCGGTATAGCTGATGTCATTAGAGATCTGGAATGCCTCCTCACGCCTCGACGCGTCCATTCCTACACCGATATTTTCGGCGGGCCGTTAGTGGGGCAGCCGTTTGGCAAAATTCGAAGCAGGCGTCACATGTGCGGGCCATTCCAAGGAACCCACGAAGTTCCTTCAGCGTTGTTGGAGCTCTAAGGGCAGCTATCACCTTTACCTTGTCTGGATCAACTTCTATACCTCGATCCGAAATTCGATGCCCCAACAGGATACCTTCCGACATGCCAAAGTAGCACTTCTCTGGATGCAAACACAATTGCATGGCTCGACATCGTTCCAGACACTTTTGGAGGTGCATCAAATGGTCCTTCTTAGTTCCAAACACGCAAAATTCGTCCAAGAAAACTTTCATAAGGTCCCGGAGGAAGTCCTTGACTATTTTAACAATTGTTCGCATGAAGGAACCAGGCGCTCCTGTCAACCCGAATGCGCTACGTTTGTAAGCATATGTTCCCCAATCTGTTATAAAGGCGGTTAGTGGCCAGTCACTTTCCCTGAGATGCAGCTGGTTGTAACTTGAATACCCATCCAAGAAGGAATATGCCATCCTGCCCGCGACCAGATCTAAAATGTTGTCGATGAAAACGGAAAATGATCCTTCTTGGTGACTTTATTCAACCTTCGCCAATCTTGGCAAACCCGGATCTTTTTGTCTCTTAGGCACCACAACGATCGGAGCCACCCATTCTGTCGACAATCTTAAGCAAACAAGGTGCTGGCCTTGTGTACTGGATGCGTCAATAGCATCGTAGATTGGATAATACTTTCTCTTTTCATCCCGTTGGCTAAGAACCGATCCGACGGCGAAGGCTGAAACGTCGACAAAAACATGAAATTTCTTGCTCCAATCCGGCCCCCTCAGCGTCGGCGCTGTAGCCAGTGTCATTCGTAGATCCTGGAATGCCTCCTCACGCTCTGACGTCCATTCCTACACCTGATATTTTCTCAGCAGGCCCGTTAGTGGGGCAGCCCGTTTGGCAAAATTCGAAACGAAGCGTCTGTAATACCCGACCATTCCAAGGAACCCACGAAGTTCCTTCAGCGTTGTTGGAGCTCTAAGGGCAGCTATCACCTTTACCTTGTCTGGATCAACTTCTATACCTCGATCCGAAATTCGATGCCCCAACAGGATACCTTCCGACATGCCAAAGTAGCACTTCTCTGGATGCAAACACAATTGCATGGCTCGACATCGTTTACACTTTTGAGGTGCATCAAATGGTCCTTCTTAGTTCCAAACACGCAAAATTCGTCCAAGAAAACTTTCATAAGGTCCCGGAGGAAGTCCTTGACTATTTTAACAATTGTTCGCATGAAGGAACCAGCGCTCACAACCGAATGCGCTTACGCTTGTATGTTCAATCAACTGCTATAAAGGCGGTTAGTGGCCAGTCACTTTCCCTGAGATGCAGCTGGTTGTAACTTGAATACCCATCCAAGAAGGAATATGCCATCCTGCCCGCGACCAGATCTAAAATGTTGTCGATGAAAGGCAACGGAAAATGATCCTTCTTGGTGACTTTATTCAACCTTCGCCAATCTTGGCAAACCCGGATCTTTCTTGACTGTCTCTTAGGCACCACAACGATCGGAGCCACCCATTCTGTACTGACAATAGGATAGATCACATCCGCTTTGAGATACAGCTCCAACTGATCTTTTACCTTCAATGAGTACTTAGGGTTTAACTTGTACTGCGGAATCCTTACTGGAATTGCCCCTGGTTCCAGGTCGATCTTATGCTCCCCCCACTCCTTGGGTATACCCTTCATATCGGTCACCTCGAAGGCAAAGACACCAATGAATTTCGCAAGCAGCTGTTTCATGCCCTCCTCAAGCGCTGCATTCATTGTTCTGGAGAATTTGAGCACTTTTCCTGGAAGTACCTCAACATCATTGATTTCATCCGCCTGTACCCATTCACGCTCTACCGGTGCGGAGCTGACTCCAAACCCTTCCTCTGGCTCTCACGGCTCCTCTTCTCGCATGCCCCATTCTCTAAACAGATCTTCTGAGGTGAAGCGCGTGATGCCCATTCCATTGTCCTCAACCGGTTGTTCTTGCACTTCGCTCCCTCCTTCTCCCATCAAAATCCTAGTGCGATCAATGACAAATACACCGTGTGACCCACCAGTTAATCGTGTGGAATATCTCTCCGATAATCCTGTTCCTCATCAGACCATGAGATGTGCGCGAAAGGAAATTTATCTTCTTCTTCCGTCTGTCCTAACGTGTCCTCAGCTATGGTATACCCATCCGTTTCCGTTGGAGTCTCGCCAGCATACATATCCTTACTCCAGGATAAGCAAATCCTACCCTCATTAGTCTTAGGATCCCACTTTAGAGGTTTAAAACCAACTTCCTTTCTTCCTCATTTGAGCGTGCATTGCGATCCATACATCCATGTTCGGCCAATTAAAACGTTATACCCCGGCAACTTTTGCTTGATGACTACATAATCCATTAGATAGGGAATGGTTCCAATGGTCGTTAGCACGCTTGTTAGTTCCCCTACTGGCACCATTCTGGACATGTCTGCCAGCCGCAGAACTTTGGAGGTGTGTTCGATTTCCAGCCCCAATTTCCTGGCCGTGTCCTCCGTCATGATATTCACGCCCGCTCCCGTATCGAGAAGTACCCCTTTGATGACGCACCCTGAGATCTCTACCTGGAGTTCAGCCGGGCCTTGGTCCACCATGGATACCAGATTCACAGCAAGTGGCCTTGACCCCGGTTTAGGAAGGCTTCGCTTTTTCTTGGGTTGGGCTTCCTTCAATGCCCTCCTGATCTGCTGCCTATACCGCGGGTTGTCTCGAAGGAGTTGTCCGAATGTGATCATGAAATGCTGGTCCATGATGGCCTCCGCTAAGTTAAAAGGAGCACTTGCTCGTTCCTTCCCTCCACCAGGGTTTGTGTTGATTCCAGGCCCCATCACCGTTATGCTCCGAGGTACGGTGGCTCTCTTAGGTGGGGTGGCGGACTCTGGTGGGGAGGCAGTGGAAACTGGCACCCCAGATTGCACCACCGTGGTCGTTTTTCCTAACTCCTCCTCGATCATATCCATAACCTCTTCCCGTACGTCTGGTGGAAACCCTAACTCAGCTTTTTCCTGCTTGGCAGTTTCTACTGGAGTTTGTAAATCCGCACCTTCTACGACTGCCTCCGTCGGCAATTCCTTTCCCTCTTTCGAATTTCCACACTCGCCCACTGGAACACTCTATGTTTCTCGCGCGCCGTCTCCCTGCCCAGTTTGTTCCTCTGCCAAAATACCTGATGTGCTCGGGTCCCTTCTGTCCTTAAACACCGTTTCTGCAAATTTTGGTATTTCCTCGCTTGACGCGACTGAGACACGCTCCCCCTCATCCGACCCTGTGGTTGTATCGGTCTCCTTCCTTCTTTTCTTTCCCCCCCGTCTCTTTTCCTTTGCTTTTGAGCTCCGCAACCTGACGACCATGGCGGATGCTTCCCCATAATAATCGCTATCCATGGCATCCAAACCCTCTAACAACACATAACCCTCCACGTCAATTCCCCTAAACCTCTCATAGAAGGCGTTTTTCAATTCTTCAAAGGTGGCGGATGACTTGAGATACTCGCGCCTGTCCCACTTTGCCGGACCTCCCCGAAGAACTCCATAGAACAACTGAATGCGTTGTGTATCGCCCCCTTCTTGGTTTGCAAACGTCAGCTGTTCAAAACGCTCAACAAACTCATCAGGATCCTCATACCCCTTCTCCTCCCCATACAACGGGTAAGGTTGCTTGGAGGTGACAGCCACCGGCACTGTGGTGGACATGACTATCGTGGCTGATTCGGCAACCGTGGCTGATTCAGCAACGTGTCCTGCGAGAGTTGATTGGACGGCAACAGTCTGCACACACCCGGGAGAGAGATCCGAAGACAAGATTGGACCAAAGTTCCTCGGCCGTGGTACCTCGTCCAAGACCATAGATTGGAGATCTTGCTCCAACAAGATCGTACCCCCGAATCCCGGTCGATTCCTTACTTCCCTCCCCCTTCCAGCAAGTGCGTCTTCCAATTGGGTCCTCCTCAACTCCCGATTCGCAACCCTTTTCAACCTTTCCAGTGCTTGGCGCTGTCGCTTTACTTGAGGCTTCTCTTCCCGCCTTGACTCTGAACACTCCGACTCAACTCGTGGCATCCATCTACCAAACTAAGTGCACTCAAAAGCTAGACACCTAGGCTATGGTTAGTCTTTCCTATAATCCTGGCAACAGTTTCATTCCCCGGCAACGGCGCCAAAATGTGGAATGGGGTTTTGCGTCTAAAGACACAAGGAGGCCACATTTATCCTCTATGTCATTATAGTCCTAGGATTCGATCCCAAGGGAATGGTTTTGTGTCAAGATGTTCCAAAACTATGGACTCTAGCCCTACTAAAGTCAGTTCCTACCCAACCCTAACCAACTACCGTGTCCAAACCCACCACCGTGGTAAGTTCAGCCACCTCCGTGGTAGGCTCAGCCACCGCAGTAGCTGATTCAATAACTGTGGCGGGCCCCACTCATCCTGCGCGTGCGCGCGACGCGACTGGCTATTTGACGCCCAGCTCCTCCGGCGTGGCCCTTAGGGATTATGGTCTCACACACACAGATTCGCACGTGCTCTAAGTCACACCCAAGGGTATTCACACCCAGAACTCACTGGTGGTACATACCATGGCTACGCACGCTGCGGCGCCTCACTCTTCACTGATTCGCTCTGACCCCACCATTTACTCCCCAATTCTCCTCATATGCCGGGCTCCCCAGACTCTCGCACTCACCACTTCCTAGACTCCTCTTTGCACAGCGACTCACTTCCCCTCTTCCTTCAAACACTCTCAGACACCACCACACGCAAGTTGCTCTCACCAATCCCTCTCTCGGGCCACACAGACCCTCTCCTGGGCCACACAAACCCCTCCCTTAGAGTTAGACACAATCCGGTCAGACAGCGGGTTGGGAAGAAGAGGGAGAAAACGCTGGACAGCATCAGGGGATTTGCAGCGATCTCACCCTGGACTCCTGTGGAAATCTTCCCCTTCCGGCATACATAGCGCACCCGTCACCGCTATTCGCCCCAGAAGCGGAGCTTGGCCACTCAACTCTCGACCATCCAGGGATCTCCCTGGCCCTCTTGTGACGAGAAGGCGGTGCACCGAATTAGTTCGTTATTGATCGGACGCCTCCAATCAACCTCGTGCGCAGATTCGACACATGGAAGCTCACACCTGAAATTGTCTATTAAGAGAGACACGAAAAAGGTCTCTTATACATCCAGCTACGGAACACCACAGCTCACTCTTCCTCAGTGTCTAAAAAAATTATGGCTAACCACAACGAGCGCACCTACCAATTCAGGTAACTACAGCTCCACAGGCCTTTCTAACACCTTATCCCCTAATCCAAGAAAAAGCCCCTGACCTATGATGCTGCTTCCCTCTAAAATCGCGGCGCCCGTCCATTATTCGCCGCCATGGGTGTTCCCCGCCTCCTACCACGCCCGATCCGAACGATTCTCCTCAAAATCTCCACCTCACTTTCGCTACCCGTGGTTCCTTCACCTCTCCTGTGGGTGCCGCCTGCTCACGCCCCATGCATGTTGTCCGCTTCTCATCAGCACACACCACAGTCGTTCCTCCCTCCACGCTCGGCCTCCGCCTCATCTCCTCAAGCACCACTTATGAGGGTATGCCCCAGCCCCGTCAAGGAACAATCAGACACCGTGGCGGTTAGATGTGCCCCGTGGTTACGCCCCCTCCCCTGTCCCAACAACCACATACACATTTAGAGTGAGCACCCGCTCACCATGCGAGCAAAGCAGGACCTAAGCATCCTCATCCGTGACGCGCGGCCTAATCGCCCTTCTCTGGAGGTCCTTACCTCTCTTCCGTGGACAATCCGGATTGGCCTCCACGGAATCCAGGGAAGTTGCATCCCCGCCTGCAGCGTTCCTGTCGGTGGCTTCCCCCACCTCGGGTCCTCCTTCTGCGACGGTGGACGGTTTAGCCACCGTGGTAGCTGCTTCCTCAACGGTGGTCGCCGCCCATCGGTGGCCCTCTCCCCTCTTGGCTTGCCTCTCTTGACCCTGGCCCTAGCTCATCTCTCTCCCGCTTATACCTCTCCGCTAGTTTCTTGAACTTCTCCAGAGGCGCGAGCGTCTCCACCTGTTCTTGGACTCGCGAAACTTCATTCTGGAGCTCCTCAATTGTAGCATGCGCCCCTTTTACTTGGTTCACCAGGGCCTCCTATTGGGTGGACATAGCCCTCAGCTTCTCTTGTGTCTTGCTTAGTGCCTCCTCGTGACTCGCCATGTCCCTTGCCTTTTCTCGCCTCCAACCCCTCCAACTTTTCCTTGAGTAACTTCTCTTGTTGCCCCTGCACACTTAGATTCCCACATTGGGCTGTCCCGGTGTCCATTCTCTTCCACAAAAAGCCCCGTACATGGGCTGTATCACTTGCCCCCGCTCCAGCTGGACAGGCCAATGGGGTATCTCCAAAAATGTCCTTGAGCTCCGGGAGAACTCGGCTTGAATTAACCTTCCTCCCTAGGGATTGGTCTGCAGCTGTCTCCTCATTCGTAAAAAACTCCCCAAGGCCATGCCGTCTCCGCTCAGGAGGGTAAGCCACCGTTCCCTTTCGCCTCCTTCCGCCTTCTGGCGGCCTTCGACTTGGTGATCCGAGGTGTGGTTGTGGGCTCCTCCTCCACTGCGGCTGTTCTCCCCTTTTTGGTCAACCCCCGTTCGGTCGTTGTTGCCTTCCTCTTCTTACTCCTTGTAGCCTCTCCACCTTTATCCGAATCTTCTGGTGCCGCGAATTCCCAACTGCTGGAATCCTTCCCTGAATCTTCCTTGGACTCTTCTTCCTCTACCTTGAGCTCCCTGACCGATTTCCAGCTATGAAGGGCAGACACAACCTCCAACTCAGTTAGGCATTCGGAATACGCAAACACATGAATCAGGATGGGCGAGATCAAAGAGGGGCGAGGGGAGGGGGAGAGCAAATTCGCCCTCTCTTCAGATGCCCTCTCAAAAATCATCCTCCCCCATTCAATCCGTGTGCCCTTAACTACTTTATGAAGGAAGACCAGGAAGTGGTCCGCCATGTGATCCAATTTCCTGCCCGCAGAAAACACAAAATCCACTTGGCCAACCCCACGAGTTGCACAGACGCGAGTTGGCGGGTCACCCATCCATTGTTAACCCGCACCTCCCTGTGCTTCATGATTGCTGCAGCCTTTTTAGGGTCTTCTTCCTCTCGGGGTCAATTACCAAACTCCCATCCTCCGATTCCTCTCGCCCATACACTGCCCGAAAGAGTCCCAAGTCCCAATTTAGTGGCCTCTTTCTCATGTCGCCCTCCTGCGACCTGGCCCTCAATTGGCGGGCGCATTCCTGCACCAATGCTGGACTGTCATAACACCATTTCTTCTCCATGAAGCTCAATCCCAACTCCTGCACAAGGCCGCCAGCTCTAACCTTCCAGTGGTCCATATTGGGCCCTGCGTCAGAGATCTCTGCACCGCGGCAGGCGCCATCTCTCCGCCTCCGCCTGTCCGGTTCAAGCTCCTCAATGTATGCGCCTTTTACTTGGTTCACGGGGCCTCCTATTGGGTGGACAGCCCTCGACTCTTGTGTCTTGCTTAGTGCCTCCTCGCCTCCCGCTTGCAGTCCTCTGCTGCTTTTCGCTCTCCAACCCCTCCAACTTTTCCTTGAGTAACTTCTCTTGTTTGCACATAGATTCCCCTTGGGGTCATCCAGGTGTCCATTCTCTTCCACAAAAGCCCCGTACATGGGTGTATCACTTGCCTCCACCTGGGCCAGATGATGGGGTATCTCCAAAAATGTCCTTGAGCTCCGGGGAGAACCTGGCTGCTGGAATTAACCCTTCCTCCCCTAGGGATTGGTCTGCAGCTGTCTCCTCATTCGTAAAAAACTCCCCAAGCAGTTGCGATTCGTCCTCCGCTCCAGCAGGAGGGGTAAGCCACCGTTTCCCTTTCGCTTTCCCCTCCTTCTCCCGCGGCCCTGCTGGCGTCTTCGACTTGGTGATCCGAGGTGTGGTTGTGGGCTCCTCCTCCACTGCGGCTGTTCTCCCCTTTTTGGTCAACCCCCGTTCGGTCGTTGTTGCCTTCCTCTTCTTACTCCTTGTAGCCTCTCCACCTTTATCCGAATCTTCTGGTGCCGCGAATTCCCAACTGCTGGAATCCTTCCCTGAATCTTCCTTGGACTCTTCTTCCTCTACCTTGAGCTCCCTGACCGATTTCCAGCTATGAAGGGCAGACACAACCTCCAACTCAGTTAGGCATTCGGAATACGCAAACACATGAATCAGGATGGGCGAGATCAAAGAGGGGCGAGGGGAGGGGGAGAGCAAATTCGCCCTCTCTTCAGATGCCCTCTCAAAAATCATCCTCCCCCATTCAATCCGTGTGCCCTTAACTACTTTATGAAGGAAGACCAGGAAGTGGTCCGCCATGTGATCCAATTTCCGGTTCTGCAGAAAACACAAAATCCACTTGGCCAACCCCACGAGTTGCACAGACGCGAGTTGGCGGGTCACCCATCCATTGTTAACCCGCACCTCCCCAGGCTTCATGATTGCGGCCGCTGCAGCTTTTAGGGTCTTCTTCCTCTGGGGGTCAATTACCAAACTCCCATCCTCCGATTCCTCTCGCCCATACACTGCCCGAAAGAGTCCCAAGTCCCAATTTAGTGGCCTCTTTCTCATGTCGCCTCCCCGCGACCGGCCTCAATTGGCGGGGCGATTCTCGCACTAATGCCGGACTCATAACACCATTTCTTCTCCATGAAGCTCAATCCCAACTCGCACAAGGTCAGCCTCTAACCTTCCAGTGGTCCATATTGGGCCACTGCATCGGGATCTCTGCGCAGCCCGAGGCGCCATCTCTCCCCCTCCGCCCCGTTCAAGCTCCTCAGGCTCTACTTCCAACCACGGTTCGGGGGGAGGATTCTCCTTCGAGCCCGCGATCCCCTCCTCCGCCTCGGACTTGCCTCACTTCTCCAGTTTGTCCGCCTTGATGCGTCGGGCCTTTTCCTCCGCCGCCGCTGTTGCCGACGCGGCGCCCACCCGTGCTCCTGCCACTAACGCCACCTGCACAGCAAAAGAAAACCCTCGTTCTATGCGCGGCTGCATGCGCGTGTCCTTCGCCCAGCTCCGCTAAAGTCCTGATCCAGTCACCAACTTCAGCTCGCTCACTCCTTGAAATCTGCAATTTGATCAGTGTGGTCTTCCTTCGATTCGCGCTCAGGCTTGCTCAACTTATCACAACCTCGGCTCCGCCACTAGGGTTGTTAACTCCCCCTGGCCTGTACAACCCATTCCCGGCCACCGTTGTGGAAGTAACCACCTCCCCACTTCTCTGCACCACTGTTGCCAGATGAAGGGTACCCCTAGCATATATAGACACTTTTTATTTCTAAAAATGCCAAGGTCTAAGGACTTTCTAACCTGGCCTGACATACCCAGAGTCGAAGTCCAAGGATTAATTATGTATAAAAATATTATTGCCATGGCCAAGGATCACTTTTAGTATAAAAGGCCTTGCCCCGGACGATTTCTAAGCGTTCTATCACACCAAACATTAGAAAAAACAAAAAAAATCATTTAAACCGACAGTTGAGGGAAGGGTTAGTGTACATGTGGTCTCCCACACAAGCTGATAACACCAAGTACTGAGCCACTAAATTCAAAAGTGATTGACTGGCAGACTGGTGAAGAAGGTATAGTGTTAATGGAGTTGTTTGGAGGGATCAGCGCTGGCTTGATGGCCATGCTACGTTGTGGAGTGAAGATACAAAAGTACGTGTATTGTGATGTGGATCCAATAGCTCAGCAGTGTCCGCAGTATCACGATGCAGACATGTGGCCCGAAAGTTGTAAGGCACCACTCAATTTCCAAAAGCAACTACCAGCAAATGTACGACACATTGGTTGGGATCACATTGAGAGTTTGGAAATGCCAGTGGATCTGGTTATAGCAGGATGGGAGTGTCAAGGGATGTCTGGCAGCAGGACGTGGACAAGGGCTGGATGATGCGCGATCTGCGCTATTCTTTGAGTTGGTTAGGATCATGAGGCTCATTCAGCAGAAGCAAGAGAAGCCATGTCGTTCTTTGAAAATGCCCCACCTGGTTTTGATAGAAGAACGCAGGTGAAGGAGAGTATGCATATGGTCCGTGGAATACTAGGTATGGAGATATACATGGATGCCACACAAATGGGATCCCTAGCTCATAGGCTGCGGAGTATCTGGACTAACCTTGCACCAACAAAGCATTTGATAGCATGTAGAGATGTCACAATCCTAGCGAAAAGATGTGTCAAGGAAGTCTTAACACCCGATAGGTTTCCAGCTGAAGTGCTGAGAAGAGAAGTGATGCCACAATTTGCAGTCAATGAAGTAGGGCAGCCCAGGGCTGCATGGCCAACGTTTGTGAGTGCCAGTAAGTCATTTGCTTTTGGATATCCAGGTGCACTAGGAAGAATTATGAACGCTGAGGGTGAGGATGAAGGAGAGCCTAGCCCCATAGAAAGGGAAATGGCTATGGGCTATGCTTGGGGACATACAGCTATTGAAGGTATCACGGTTAGAGAGCATTGTAGATTGATTGGACAAGCGTTAGATATGAATATGCTAATCTAGTTGTGTAGTACGTGCATTGTATATCAATGGAGCATGCCTGGTGACAAGAAAACTGTCAAAGCAAAAAGTGCTACTTATGGTAAATGCAAGAAGGGAGAGAAGATAAGTATCAGGAGCTTACGTTGGCATGAAACCATGGTAGCTGAAGCAGTGAAAGAAGTAAAGTTTAAAGAATTCAAGTGGGATCAATCCTGAACTCTCAATAGATGAGCAGCTGGCAATGCATAAGCTGTTGGAAGCTAACCGAGATGCATTCGCCTTTTCCATGAGTGATCTAGGCAAATGCACACGACGGAAGTTTTCTGTTCAGCTTACCAATGATTCACCTATCTACAGAAGGAGGCATAAGCTTAGCAAAGCGGAGTGGGATATCATGGAGGAAAGGTGTCAGGATTTGTTGAAAGCAGGATTAATCCGCATGTCCAAGTCACCATGGGCAGTAGCTACAGTGCTGCCTTGGAAGAAGAATGAAGAAGGACACCGGGATGATAGCCGCATGTGCGGGGATTATCGCCCCTTGAACGCTGTAACCATCATGGATGGATATCAGATGCCCACTCCTAACAAAATTTTTGATGTAATAGGAGAAGCTGCTTACTTTTCGACGCTAGATTTGAGGCAAGGCTTCAATCAAATTGAAATCGCTGAAGAGGACAAGGGGAAAACAACGTTTTGGAGACGCGATGCGAAGTATGAGCGGAATCGTATGCCGTTTGGCATGAAGAACTCTGTAGTGGAGTTCCAGAGAACAGCCGATGAAATGTCTGCAGATTTGTCGCAAGTGAGGTGCTATGTAGACGATGTTCTTATCTTCACCAAAACATTTGAGGATGAGCTGGTGTGGACCACGGACTCTCCCCGGGGGTAGGAAATGAGTTAGGTTTTGTTTTTTTTCGTAGGAACGGAGTGCAAAATAAGGCGGAAATGAAGAAATAAGCCGGACTGCACTCCGGAGTAAGGACTCCGGAGTGGGTGGAAGGACTCTGGAGCACACTCCGGAGGCACTCCAGACCACGCACCGGAGTATTGGGATAAGTCCGGACCACACTCCGGAGGAGGACGGGATAAGTACGCCAAGTAAAGTAACTTAGAAGTTGGGGCGTGATTTAGCAGCCACGTGGGCGGATCTTGAGTGGTGAGCGGGCATGCAGCGAGACCCGGGACGCAGGGTTGCGATGGGTTATAGCGGTATTCACGCTCAGTCACGATTCGGTAATGAGTTAGAGTCTGCAGCGTAAGGCGAGTAAGCGGGCGTGGGCGGGAGTAGGCCATGCGAGACCTCGGCGATTCACAGGCAGCGAAGGACACCCCCAGCTCGCGACTACTCCCGTCGCGACACGGAGGGTAGACCATTTCTCTTTGTGACCTCACGACGATTTTCGCAGTCTCTCGCGCTCCATCACCCCGCTCTTTGGCGCTATCTCTTTGAGCGCTCAGGCACCTTCTCATGGCTCACCTTGTGGTTGGAGCGGAGCAGCGAAGAGGGAGCATAATAACGCCATGACAGCGGAGCAAGAAGAAGGCGGCGATGGGACCCAAGAAGGCCGCGGAGGTATGGGAGCCATGGCGCCTAGTGGAGCGCAACATTGTCACCAGGAGATACCCCGACTTCGGACCTTGGCTGGAGGAGGCAGAGGACTTGGTGGAGAAGTGGCACGTGGACATCTTCAACACGGTGTGGACATTCGACAGCGTCACACTTGTCAGGGAATACGCCCGGAAGATGCTGGCTGTAGCCAACAAGGAGGTCTGCTCCAAAAGCTTGAGGGAGGACCCTAGGAGGTGGACCGTGGAGGTCCTAAGGGCAGTGTACAACCGCCCGGTGGAAGAAATTGGGGGCGTAGTTCCGGAGCCTCTCAAGGTGAGGGGGAAGGTAGAACCGGCGAAGGCGGCGATGCTGCGACCAGGGACGCAGCGGTCGTCAAATGGCTGGCTGATGTCAGACCTGCTGGATAGGCGGGTGAGGGCAGTGGCCATTGGAACATGCTCACCAAGATGGATCACCTTGGTGATAATCTTTTGGTGTTCCTGCACGCCCTGCTGCGGGGCAAACGGGCCGACTGGGGACGTATTATCCTCGCCCGGATCAGTCAGGAGGCCAGAAAGCTACGGAGCGAAAAGCCGCCTCCGTTAGCACTCTCCCCATTCCTCATTCATGTGTGGGGACACCTCAACCTCCTAAAGGAGGGAGAAGAGGAGGCGCTGACTCGTTTACGTCCGGGCGAGCTCGGCTGCTGCCCTATGGCGGGTTCTTGGGCGCGAGCGTCGCCGATGTGGCTCCTCCGTGGTGCTCCGTCCAGTAGCAGGACATCCGCCTCGGGACCCGGAAGGAGGCGGTATATCCTCCCATACCTCTCGGGCGGCGGGGTCCGCTCACGGCGGATAGAGTCCGAATCCTCCCAATCATCGTCCTCCGGGCCGCTTTGGCCTTAGGAGGCGGGCCTCCGTCTCTGCGCCTTCGCCTTCAGCTCCGCCTCCGGCAGGGCTACCAACGCGGAAGGTGGCTCCCACCAACGAAGCGCCAAGGAGCGTACCAGTGCCTCTGCCCCTACCCACGGAGTGGCAGGAGGCAGAGGAAGCATGGGAGGCGGAGAGGGGCGCCGCCCGAGGCGGGCCAGCAGCCACGAGCCTATCTGTCTCCGACAAGGAGAGGGAAACGTGCCAGCTCCCGGACCCCCTCGCCGCCACCAAGCCCAAAACGAAGACGGGCGGCGAAGGAGGTAGCGGCCAAACGGGCCAAGGAAGTGGAAGGGCCGGACCAGGGCACCCAGGACCTGAGGGTCCTGATTAGGTCCGGAGAGCCGAGTCCGGACTCACTCCGGACCGCAGTCTGGCAGTCCTTAGCGGACCGAGAGATGCCCGCACCCACGACGGACTTCTTGGGTGCCTCACTAGCGGCGGCCGTGGAAGGCACACGACGAGTTTTGGCTACCATCATGGACGGTATGCTTTGGGGTCTCTGTGGGACTGCAGAGAAGACCCAGGAGGTGGAGGCAACAAGGAGGCGCATGGTGCTCCTCTAGGAGCAGGTGGAGGCGGCCCAGGAGGCGAAGAAGAAGGCAAAATCCCTCGCTCGAATCGAGGAGGGAAAGCGCCGGGAGGCAGAGCGGGAGGTCTGGTCTATTCAGCAAGACCGGACCAAGGTCCTTCAATTTGTCTGAGCAGTGAGCGAACCTGAGGCCAAGCCCGGCAGAGGACCTCTGCAGGCGGAGGCCGAGGCTTAGAGGCAGGAGCCAGGCTCGAGACCTAGAGGCGGCTAGGCGGGAACAACACCAAGCCGCGGAGGCTTAGGTGAAGACGGCTGAGAAGCGGCGGCTAAGACCGACCGAGATCACTACCGGCGGGATCGAAACCGGTGGAGGGAGAGCGAGGGGCAGCCATGGCTAACACAAGGCCCAGGCAGGAGCGAGCGGGCGAGCGTGTGAGAGAAGAAGGAGGCCAGCAACAAGGAGATGGAGGATCTCCGGACCCAGTTGTGTGCAGTGGAAGAACAACGGCAGGAGATGGAAGACCGCAAGGAGACCTTGGAGCTGCAGCTCCAAGATACAATCGAGCGGAACGGGGCTCTTCGGGGCATGATCGCGGATCACGAGCGAGAGATAGAGCGACTCCAGCTCTGTTGGCGGGTCGAAGAAGTAAGGCGGTGGAATAAGGAGCAGGACATCGCCGAAATGGAGAGGAACCTGGATGAAGCGCGAAATCGGGCAGAGTTGCCGGACCGCCTGGGAAGGGAGATGGCGGAGCTTCAAACCAGAATGAACGGAGGAGCAAGGGCCTTGGACGCAGAAAAGAAGCTGCTGGTCCAGTTGAGAAAGGCGGAGGGGGAGCATTGCGTCATGGCGAGGCGGTAGCGAAGCAGCGGAGGCTGGGCAGCGAGGCAGCCAGGCGGAGGTTGCAGGAGGTAACGGAGGCCGCCCTTGTGGCCTCGCGAGACTCGGCCCGGCTCCAGCTGACAAACTTGGCAGGAGAGACGGACAAGCAAGCCGGACATCACGCTCAGCTTCCGGAGCACCTATGGCGAAGGGAGTAATCGGGTGCTTAGGGTTTAGGGAGGAGGCAATCCAACAAATTGACTCGGATTTTGCCTACTACCACGCCGAGCTCCTCAAGGCGTTGGAAGTTTCTCAGCGCCCGCTGCAACTGGATGGACCTCCGGAGGGGTCAGAGGGAGTGGAAGGGGAAGAAGGACATGGGGACAACGCGGGGGCCTTGGTGGCCTTTTTTGGTGATGAGGGCAGTGGTGGAGAAGAGCCCCAGGAGGAGCAGGACGCGGCCAATGTAACGGCCCTTGAGGTAAGTCCGCCGCAACCAGCCAGGGAGGATAGGGACGAGGGCCCCGAAAGAGGTGAGGAGGGAGAAAACCAACCGGACCCTAGCCAGGGAAGGGGCCAGGTGGCGAGATGGACCCTAACAGAGGCGGTCCGAGATTGGGGTCGGGACTTGAGGACGGACCACAGTAATAGTCGGACCTTGAGGTCGAACCCGAAGGCAGACCGGACCACGAGGTCCGGACTCGAAAATAAGGCAAACTCACGAAGATCGGACCCCGGAGTCGAGACCGGACCCCGAGGTCCGGACTCAGGAGGAGAGCCATTCCCGACGTGCTCAGGAGGAGCAATCAACCGGTGGTCCTACAGGGCGGGGACCCACTCGAAGGCCAGGAGAGGAGAATGTGGTGGTTACCGCGGTTGTCAGACCGCCGCCGGTAGCCCAACCTGACAGGGTCTCGGGAAGGGTAAGGGGTCCCGCTTCGCGGATCATCCGATTGGGTGCGCCGCAGCAAACAGGGCAAGGAGTGGGGTCATCGGCGCCGAAGCGGAACCAAGGGCATTCCCAGGCCCACCGCCGACGACGGAGATAGGGGGAGGGGCGTAAGATGATAGGCGGCCGATTAGGGCATACTGAGCTGGCCACCCGCTCAAAATAGGAGTGTAATAAAGACGCCGACCTTGGGCGTAGTATAAGAGGGCCGAAGTTGCCCTAGTAAAGTATCTTTCTCTTGGTGTTGATGTCGCGTTTCCTTGCAGACCCTTGTGCGTCTTCTTGCTAACGTGAGTCAACAGTGGCACTGCCCGGCTCGGGAGGCGATCGAGTCACGGTAGCGGACCCTAACGTGTGGTGGTGTGTGCAGGGACGAACGACCGGGGACCCTTGCTCGTCAGGCGGGCGGCGTTAGGCGGACGGGCGTGTGGCCGGAGGAACTCGGGAGGGCATGTAGAGCCGGACGAGAGGCTCGGACAGCGGAGTCCATTCACCTTCATTTTCCCAAAGGACGATGAGTGATGCGAGAGATGTGGAGATTTTAGCATGAGTGATCTTAGATGAGTGTAACGAGAGGGGTAAGAGGGACGGACTAGAAGTATGAGGGACGTTGGAGATGATCTGAATGACGAGTCCTTAAGCGTTTGGCCTCCAAGGCACATTCGGTGGACATCACGGAGTTAATAGTAGCGGAAGCAGTAGCGTATGTGTTTGAGTCAAAGCGGTCGAGAAAAACGATTGAATCGACAAGCGGGCCCATCATTCTCTTGGGAGCGGACTCCTTACTACAACGACATGGGATTGTGCGCGCCCGGCTGGCCATCAGTGAAAGTCGCGCCACAGTTGGCAGAGTTGACCAAAGTATTTCAGCGAATGCGGGAGTGGGATTTAAAGGGGCACCCAAAGAAATGCACGGTTGGATACCAAAAAGTGTTGTATTTGGGCCATGAAATCACTCCGGCAAGTATAGCTCCTTATTTAGCCAAGGTTGATGCCATATTGAAGCTGCTTAGGCCAACATATATCTCTAAGTTGAGAACATTTTTAGGTTTGGTAAGCTATTACAAGAAGTACATTCCAAATATGAGTGCATTGGTTCATCCACTGACAATGTTATTGAAGCAAGGACAATCATGGATATGGGAACAGGAGCAAGAGATGGCATTAATGGACTTAAAAGACAGACTGTCCAATAGTCCGGTGCTGCGGAGGCCTGATTTTAGCTTGCCATTCTTGTTGTATACTGATTGGTGCAAGCTGGGACTTGGTGCAGTGCTGGCACAGCAGTTTGCCGATGGAGAGGGACATCCGATTGCCTATGCTAGCGGTAATGCACGAATCTTTGCAGGCCAATTATGGTTCCTATGAAGGAGAAGCTGGCGGTTTAAGTGTCTTGCATTTTCGAGTATACCTTCATGGTAGGAAGTTTGAGTTAGTGACCGATCACCAACCCTTGTATTGGTTGATTACCAATACTAAACTCGTAGGTAAACTGGCCAGATGGGCCATGATCTTACAGGAGTTTGATTTTGTGGTTACACATCGAGCAGGAAAGTTGCAAATGAATGCTGATGTGTTGTCACGTAATCCGGTGGCTAGCAGCAGCGATTTCACTGAAGCTCAATGGGATTGGACGGATGAAGTGCATCAAGTCATCTCAAGTCGCGCTTAGCCATGTTGACACTCATCGAGCTTGATGAAGAACTATATGTTATGCAAACAGCTTGTATACGAGATGCTTGGAAGGATGCTCCACTGCTTGCTTATGTGCGGGGTCAATTTCAGCGATTCAAGCAGACAATTTGAGCAGGGCCAAAAGATACATGTGGGAGGCAGGACAATTACAGCAAATGGCGGGGAAGAAAATGGTGCCAGCACACGAGCGAGCAACTAATTAAATCAGTGCATGAGGAGTTAGGGCATTTTGGTGTCAAATGAACCTACAACATGCTCGCACCTAAGTATTGCTGGGTTGGCATGCACAAAATGGTTCAAGATGTGGTCGCCAAATGTGTGCACTGCGATCACATCAAAGCTCGATTCACAGCCAATGATACGATCTTGCATTCTTTGCCGATCAAAGGCTTGTTAAATCGCTGGGGGGTTGACTTGTTACCTGAATTGCCCAAGACTTCCAAAGGCAATAAGCACATCATGGTGATGGTGGAGTATTTTAGTAAATGGATAGAAGTTGTCAGATTCCGGAGAAGACCAAGAAGAACACTACCTGCAGCCTTCCCCGCAGCAGGTGTGTTCTTTCCAGGTTTGGCACATGTGCTGAGGTCGTCACCGATCAAGGTTCGGAGTTTCAAGGTGATTTTTAGCAACTCATGGATAGGGCCTTAATTGATCATCGTGGCACAAGCCGTGATCACCCACAGGCCGATGGCTTGGCTGAACGCAATGTGCAAACCATTAAGAGGGCTTTGCGGAAGTACTGTTTGCAGAAGGGCTCCAAAGATTGGGATGACATGTTGCCCTATCTGCTACTTGGTTATCGGGTCAGCAAGCAAGCTGCGTTAGCCAACTTTTCACCATACTTTTTGTTGTTTGGCCGTCACCCACAACTACCTAATGTCAAGCAAGCTGCTATGGAGCAGCCCTTGTCTTGGACTGACCTGGATAATTGTGTCAAAGAGCTGCAGAAGCGTGCTACTTTGTTCCAACACATCATTCCAATGGCCATGGACAATCTCGCCATTGCTCAGCATAGGGACAAATTGCACTATGCGCACACACGTGGAGGGAGTTGGAAACCCAAGGCTCGTCGTTTTGAACCAAGTGATTATGTGTACCTTGCTCAACAGCCTGTTGACACATTGGATGTAGGCACGGGTCGCATCACCATGCGAGTGGTTGCTGTACGTGATTCTGGCGTTGTGGAGTTGGAAGGCTCTGATGGACGTACATGGCATGAGCATTTGAAGAATTTGGCACCTTGTCATCTGCCTAATTTAGATCCAGAGATTCACCCCACTATGTGGCGACCGCCCCCGGATTTAGCATGTGAAATTTGCAGCCGGGTGGACGATGAAGATGCTATGCTGCTATGTGACCATTGCAACAGAGGCTTTCATCTCTTCGCTTGCGCCCTAATCAAGTTCCACTGAAGCTTGGTATTGCTCAACTTGTTCGGCCCGTCGTGCAGATTAATCTCTGCAGTTGGGTGCTGTTGTCAGCCATCTTGTTTTGTGTTTGTACTCCGGTCATTACCTTGCACGGTGCTCGACCTGCTGTACTTGTGTGTTGTGCTGGCTTTTATTTGTTTTGCTTATCCTGCCGCCGCTTTTGCTGTGGCCCTTTCGGACAGCTAGGAGGGGAAGTCTAGGCTACAGTCTATGCAAGTGTGTGTAGTTTGCTTTTGGTTTGTAGCATTCTTGCTAGCTTGTAGTAACTAGTCTTTGTGGTATTCAGGACGCTTAGTGGCACTCGCACGACAACTGTCATGAGTCGTCATAGAACTAGGTTACTCATCCTTAATTAGGTATTTGTGTAACGGATGTCTTGTCATCATGTATTGGAGCCGATGCAGCAATGTATGGCAGCCCTTATTCTCGGGCAAAGGTAAAGGTGGGGAGTTTTAGTGGGTGAGGGAGTTCTTCCCAAGTCCCACATAACTGCGATGGTATCTAGGCACGCATCAGATGACCTCGGGAAGAGTAAAGTCTCTTCTGTTGGGATGATAATGATGTGTAACATAGGGGAATCGAACCCTTCTTGAAGATTTCTCCTGTGGTTGTTTTGATTTATTTTCAAAATACCAAATTAAAAAAAAAAAAATCATAGCTGTACGCATGTGTACGGTATGAAAATAGGTCATAGCCATAAGCTTCATGTGCGAGCAACAAGTAGCAAAGTAGGAAAACGGTCCTGGAAGACGAGACGAGACGAGCCCCGCCTTGAAAAGGCTGAGATTCAACTTGTACAACAAGCTATTGCTGGTTTGGGTCTGAAGGCAATAAACGCGGTGTGTTGTGTGTGCAATATGCGTGTGACGGATTGGTCATTGCCGGCCGTCACGTGAAAGGTGTGGATATTGCAGTGCAGGCAGTTAGATCGAAGTTGTTTTGAAGTCTAGTCTGCAGTCTATGCAAGTGTGTGTAGTTTGCTTTTGGTTTGTAGCATTCTTGCTAGCTTGTAGTAACTAGTCTTTGTGGTATTCAGCTTAGACGCTTTCATCGACAACTCATGAGTCATAGAACTAGGTTACTCATCCTTAATTAGGTATTTGTGTAACGGATGTCTTGTCATCATGTATTGGAGCCGATGCAGCAATGTATGGCAGCCCTTATTCTCGGGCAAAGGTAAAGGTGGGGAGTTTTAGTGGGTGAGGAGTTCTTCCCAAGTCCCACATAACTGCGATGGTATCTAGGCACGCGTACTCGGATGACCTCGGGAAGAGTAAAGTCTCTTCCTGTTGGGATGAATCTGATGTGTAACATAGGGGAATCGAACCCTTGTCAAGATTTCTCCCGGTTGTTTTGATTTATTTTCAAAATACCAAATTAAAAAATCATAGTCAGACGTATGTATGGTATGAAAATAGGTCATAGCCATAAGCTTCATGTACGAGCAACAAGTAGCGAGGCGGGCAGCAATGGAAGGAGGACGATCGGCCGAGCCTTGAAAATAGATTCAACTTGCAACAACAAGCTATTGCGGTTTGGGTAAGGCAATAACGCGGTGTTGTGTGTGCAATATGCGTGTGTGGATTGCTGACTGAAGCGGTCATGGCCAGCGGTGGCGTGGTGTGGATATTGCGGTCGATAGATCGTTGTTTTGAAGTCTAGTCTGCAGTCTATGCAAGTGTGTGTAGTTTGCTTTTGGTTTGTAGCATTCTTGCTAGCTTGTAGTAACTAGTCTTTTTGAGACTTAGTGGCACTCGCATGACAACTAGGATGAGTGCAACACACATTAATGAATTTTTGTCAGCATAACATATGCCTTGTAAGACACCAGAATGAAAATCATGGCGACACCAGTATGCAACCGGGTTATCTGTCTTGTTAGGCTGTGCAGCCAGATCGATGTGAGAACTACTGTCTATAGCTCCAACCACGTTGGGAAGACCCGTGAGTTGCCTGAACTTCAATGTTGTTTGCTCTAATTACATCCCTGTAGGCCAATGAACCAATTTGAGAAATAACTTTTCCTGATTGCTTAGTATCTCTGAAATGATAATAGTCTATTGAGCCACAGTCGAAGCTCCTACCCCATACATATCTGCAACAATATGAGGCGGCAACCCCCTAGCAAGACGATGGAGGACCATGGCAACTGCATGTTGGTGTTGAAGAGGCTCCCTAATAGATGTGTGAAGCAAGTACGGGCGTAGCATATCAACCAAAACCAGAAAGTTAGGACATGACATTCTATAAGCAAATCGCCATTGAGCATCCCGCATCTTAGCTCCATTACTATGCCACGCTCGCATATGCATATTTCTCCATAATGTGATTTGCTGAGGAAACTTCCACCATACCCTCTTCCGCTTCCTAGATGATAATTGTTCCAAAACTCCACTCATTGCGAATAAAAAAAAGCGACAATGAAAATGGAATTTGACAACAAGTCATTGTCAAATCCAAGAGGTACATGATAGTGAGGAGACCATAACAACATGGTTAGAAAAACATATAATAATCTATCCATAAATACATAAAAAATTATTTAGAAAAAAGACTCTAACTTCCCCACACTCAAGTCCACAAACGAAAGATGAAAGGAGACGCAGCACAAAGAAATGGAAGACGAAACACGAAATGGGAGACTGGGCCACTGGACACGGCCCGCTATGTAGTTCCTAAATTAATAATTAAACTACTAAACTGTTTGCCCATCTTTGGACCCGGCCCAGTTCTTGCGCCGACACGGCCCGCTCCTCACGCTGA
Organism: Anthoceros angustus; assembly: GCA_010909165.1. Lineage (NCBI taxonomy): Eukaryota > Viridiplantae > Streptophyta > Anthocerotopsida > Anthocerotales > Anthocerotaceae > Anthoceros > Anthoceros angustus. The sequence goes on from MU008228.1 coordinate 61,917, forward strand.
CTCTTAACTGGGGCCGCAGTTCCCCTCACGGCGCCGTGAGGGACAGTTTCCTACAGTTTTCCTAATAATTATTAGCCGCTGAGGTCATGAACTCGTCACCCCACCACCAGATCCTTCATGGCTGTACACAGTTTTAGCACAGGGTGAAACAGAGACTGAGAAACAACAGAGTCTCTCTGACTCCCTATGATGAGGTGAGCGGGAGCTTCTGGCATAAGCCCATCGATGATGGGCCCCACTACTTCTGGAGGAATAAGCCTACAAAGCACATGCACCCCGACAAGAAAATGCAATATTCTCTGGGGTATACACTTAGCCCTGGGTAGTCCACCATTATTCTCACGGTCGACCTTTACAACTGCAACAACCAGCTGCGAATCGATGCACACGGTACCCGTCCCTTACCACAATGTCTCTATTTTCAAGCCTTGACATGATTTCCGTGGAACTGTGGCAGTCGCTGCACATGCGTAGATTCTTCGTTACCACGAGAGTTGTCCCACTCGGAGTGTTCAAGAGACCAAACGCAAGAGCTAGCTTCTCAGCATGCCCACAAAGCGCATCTTCCTTTTCCTTCTCAGAAAGTGGCTTCAACACCAATTTTGTGAGAGGTACGTGGCCTCCTTCCTGTTTCACACGAGCATTGGTGGCCTCTACCTTCAGCGCAAGATCTTCTCTCCTTTCTCCCACCAGAAATGTATGTACCTGCTTATTCACCTCGATGGTCGCCACAGCAGGTTTCTTGTTAGCTCCTGCTACCCTTCTCCGTGTTTCAATCCTGTCTACATCGCTCCACCTCCCTGCATCTGCATACGCATTCGCCATGAGCACATATGCAGGCGCATCCTGGGGGTCCAGCGTAACAATGCTTTCAAAACACCAAATCGCCCTGTCTAAATCACCGTGACTTTTGCAGGCATTCAACAAAGACCTCAACCCCACAACACTCTTTTGGCCCTCTAATGACAACAGCATCTTCTCAGCCTCATCTAAATGGCCCGCACGCCCAAGAAGATCAATCATGCAGGTGTAATGTTCGATAGTAGGTTTGATGCCATGCTCTTCAGCCATGGAATCAAAGTGCTTGCAACCCTCGTGGACTAGTCCTTCATGGCTGCATGCTGCTAGAAGGCAAGTAAAAGTAGCACCGTCAGGCTGAACGCCGGCCACTAACATCTCCTCAAAACAAGCTAGTGCTTTCTCACCATCATCACAAGTACCATACCCAGCTATTAGGGCATTCCATGTCACCACATCCTTCGTGGCCAAGCTTTCGAAAACTCGGCGAGCATCTCTCAGTGCACCACATTTTGCATACATGTCCACCAAGCAGGTGCCCACCAGTATGTCATCCAGCAGTCTCTTTTCGACAATCTGAGAGTGCAGCTGCCTGCCCTTCTGTAAGGCACCAGTGCTTCCACACGCCTTCAGAAGGCAAGCAAAAGTAACATGGTTCGCTACTATCAGACCCTCCTGCTCCATTTGTCCATACAAAACAAGCGCCTCATGGCCAAGTCCTTGCTGTGCATACCCAGCAATCAGCGCTGTCCATGTCACCACATCCTTTGTGGCCATGCTGTCAAAAACCTGGCGTGCATCTTCCAGTTCACCACATTTTGCATACATGTCCACCAGGCAGGTGCCCACCACTACGTCATCCAACAGTCCTCTTTCAACAATCTGTGAGTGCAGCTGCCTGCCCTTCTGTAAGGCGCCAGTGCTTGCACAGGCCTTCAATAGGCAACCAAAAGTAACATGATCAGCCAAAATGAGGCCCTCCTGCTCCATTTGTCCATACAGAACAAGCGCCTCATGACCGAGCTCTTCCTGGGCATACCCAGCTATCAGGGCATTCCACGTGACCACATTCTTTGTCTTCATGCTGTCAAATACCTGGCGTGCATCTTCCAGTTCACCACATTTCGCATACCCAGCAACCAGCACCGTCCATGTCACCACATCCTTCGTGGCCATGCTATCAAAAACCTGGCGTGCACTGGTCATTTCGCCACATTTTGCATACATGTCCACCAGGTGTAACAAACAAGTTAGTGTGCCTCTGCACCACATCACAGTGCACTTTCCTGCCAGATTTCAAGTCCGCGGCAAATGCACAAGCTTGAAGGGCAGCTACAAAGACGTGAGCATCCGCCGTTACTCCTGACCTACGCATCTCATGGTATAGTTGTACGGCCTCATCAGGTCTCCCATGCTTAGCGTATGCGGAGATTATGGAAGACCACATGAAGGCATCCGGTTTCCCCACTCTGGTGAGCACATCCATGGCCTCCTTTAGCCTACCTCCACATGCATACATGCGCAAAATATGGTTCCCTAAGTATGGATTCGACTCGTACCCAAGTTTGACAGTGAGATCATGAACTCGTCGCCCCACAACTAAATCCTTCTTAGCTATACACAGTTTCAGCACATTGTAAAACAGAGACTGGGAAATGGCAGAGTCTGTCTGCACCAGAGATTCCAGGGCTCCGACGGCCTCAGAAAGCTTCCCCTGCTGACATAACGTGCTCACGGTTGCACCCGTCACGACGCCCATTCCAGATCCTTCACGCCTGCCACGGTCAGGCTTATCTTGAGAGCTCGAATTGGGAGGAGAGGCACCATGAGCCATCTGCATATCCAAGGAAAGCAGTCGCTCATCAACCCAAGCTGGCTTAAACAAGTTGTCTAACCTCAGGACCTCGCCGGACCCCTTACGCCGGAAGTGAGGCGAACGGGAGCTCTTCGTACCTCGTCTGTTGTCCCACCACACGGTAGGGTCCAGAAAAAATTGTTGCCACAAGCGCTCCTGCTCCTGGTGACGACCATCGCTGGATAACTCATACCCACCCACAAATTTTCTCGGAAGGGGAAGTGCTGGGCTGCTGCCCACGGAGCTCATTCCCAATCCTTCACGCCTGCCAGGTTCAGGCTTATCTGGCGAGCTCCTCGAGGAAGGAGAGGGAGCAATACCTATCTGCAAATCCATTGAGAGCAGCTGCACATGAACCCAAGCTGGCTTCATCATGTTGTTTAACCACAGGACCTCGCCGGACCCCTTGCGCCGGAAATCTGGCAAACGGGAGCTCTTCTTATCTCGTCTGTTGTCCCACCACATGGTAGGCTCCAGAGAAAACTGTTGCCATAAGTGCTCCTGCTCCTGGCAACGACAATCGCTGGAAAACCCGTCCCCAACCACACTTTTTCTCGGAAGTGGAAGTGCTGGGCGGCGTACACTGCTGGACCTGGAGGCTTCGTGGTTCGCGAAGGGGTGACTCCCTAAGATGAGGTGAGCTGAGCGTGAGCTCCTGGTAGAATCCCTGTAGACACATTAGACGCGATTTGTCGGGTCCCCAACGGGTCCGGTTGCCATACCGTGGCCATCGTTCGGGGACCGCTGTCGGAAGATGAGTCTAACCACAGATTACGCCAGGATGCCCAGGTACTGTGACTGGGCACACCTTGCGAGCTTGCTCCAATGCTGCGGCTAACCAATGTACATATAGTTTCCATGGCGGATGTGCGGATTTTGCAGTCCCGAAGTTGGTGGTGTTTGTGGATGCCCCAGGACGGAACAGGATGACAGAGCAGAGTGCTGGAGAAAATTTCTCCGGAGGTAACTTGGGCAGCGAGGAGGATGGGGGTGGGGACGAGAAAATAAGGAGGTGGGGGTACACTCCGTCCGAATTGGGAAAAGAGTGAGGGGCACCGTGCACGGCAATGCCTGCCAACTTCTCCGATGCCCATGTGGCAATTTCTATGTTCTAATACTTCATGTTAAGACGAGAAGTGCAAAGATCAGTGTTAGGCATCCATGTCCATGTCTCAGTTTGGACAGGAATGGAGTTAAGCCAGCAGATTCACCCCCAATGAACACTGGCTACTTCCTCATTTTTCTCACGGTCGGCCTTCACAGCTGCAACAACCATTTGCAAATCGATGCACACGGTACCCATCCCTCACAACTATGTCTCTCTGTTCAAGCCTAGACATGATCTCCGTGGAACTGTGGCAGTCGCTGCACATGCGAAGATTCTTCGTTACCACGAGAGGTGTCCCACTTGGGGTGTTCAAGAGACCAAACGCCAGAGCTAGTTTCTCAGCATGCCCACAAAGCGCATCTTCCTTTTCCTTCTCACACACTGGCTTCAACACCAACTTTGTGTGAGGTACGGCCTCCTTCCTGCTTCAGACGTGCATTCGTGCTCTCTACCTTGCGCAATATCCTCTCCTTTCTCCCACCAGAAATCTATGTACCTCCTTATTCACCTCAATAGTCACCACTGCAGGTTTCTTGTTAGCTCCTGCTGCCATCCTCAGTGTTTCAATCCCATCTACATCAGCCCACCTACCTGCATCTGCGTAGGCATTGGCCATGAGCACATACGCAGACGCCTGCTGAGGGTCCAGTTTAACAATGCTTTCAAAACACCACTTCGCCCCCTCTATGTCCCCGTGACTCTTGCAGGCATTCAACAAAGACGTCAATCCCACAACATCAGTCTGGCCCTCGCATGATAACAACATGTTCTTTGCTTCATCTAAATGACCAGCACGCCCAAGAAGATCAATCATGCAGGTGTAATGCTCAACAGAAGGTTTGATGCCATGCTGTTCAGCCATGGAATCAAGGTGCTTGCGACCCTCGTGGACCAGTCCCTCATGACTGCATGCTACTAAAAGGCAAGTAAAAGTAGCATCATTAGGCTGAATACCAGCAACTAACATCTCCTCAAAACAAGCTAGTGCCTTGTGACCTTCATCACAACCATACCCAATCAGGATTCCATGTCACCACATCCTTTGTGTTGCTGTCAAAACCTGGCGTGCATCTTCCAGTTCACATTTTGCATACATGTCCACCAGGCAGTTGCCCCCATACGTCATCCAGCAGTCCTCTCTCGACAATCTGTGAGTGCAGCTGCCTGCCCTTCTGTAAGGCACCAGTGCTTGCACATGCCTTCAGAAGGCAAGCAAAAGTAATGGTTAGCCAAAATGAGGCCTCCTGCTCCATTTGTCCATACAAACAAGCGCCTCATGTCCGAGCCTTGCTGCATACCCAGCTATCAGGGCATTCCATGTCACCACATTCTTTGTCCATGCTGTCAAAACTGGCGTGCATCTTTCAGTTCACCACATTTTGCATACCCAGCAATCAGCATTCCATGTCACCACATCCTTTGTGGCCATGCTGTCAAAACCTGGCGTGCATCTTTGCCACATTTTGCATACATGTCCACCAGGCAGTTGCCAACAAACAAGTTAGTAGCAATGCCACTGCACACATCACAGTGCACTTTTCTGCCAGATTCCAAGTCGCAGCAAATGCACAAGCTTGAAGGACAGCTACAAAGATGTGGGCATCCGCCTTCACTCCGGACCCAAGCATCTCGTGGTACAGTTGCACTGCCTCATTAGGTTTCCCATGTTTAGCATGGGCAGAGATGATGGAAGACCACGTGAAAACATCTGGTTTGTCTGCCCTGGTGAACACATCCATGGCCTCCTCTAGCCTGCCCCCACATGCATACATGCGCAAGATATGGTTCCCCACGTATGGAATCGACTCGTACCCAAGTTTGACACTGAGATTGTGAACTCGTCGCCCCACAACCAAATCCTTCTTGGCTGTACAGAGTTTTAGCACAGTGCAAAACATAGACAGAGAAATAGCAGAGTCTGTCTGCGCCAGGGATTCCAGGGATCCAACAGCCTCAGAAAGCCTCCCCTGCTGACATAACGTCCTCACGGTAACAGCCGTTACGACGCTCGTTTCCGATCCTGCACGCCTGCCAGCTTTAGGCTCATCCGGGGAGCTGGACTCGGAACGAGAGGCACGGTGGCCCATCTGTATATCCAAGGAAACCAGTTGCTCATCAACCCAAGCTGGTTTAAACATGTTGTTCAACCACAGGACCTCACCGGACCCTTTGCGCCGGAAGTCAGGCCAGTGCGAGCTCTTCTTCTCTCGTCTGTTGTCCCACCACAGGGTAGGGTCCAGAAAAAATTGTTGCCACAAGTGCTCCTGCTCCTGGCATCGACCATCGCTGGAAAGCCAGGCCCTACCCACACACTTTCTCGGAAGTAGAAGTGCTGGACTCCATACACTGCTGCACCTGGAGGCTTTGTTTGCCAGGGGTTGACACCCTAACATGTGGTGAGCGGGAGCTTCTGGTAGAATCCCCGTACACACATTAGTTGAAATTTGTTGGGTACACAGCGGGTCCGGTTGCCATACTGCTGCCATCGTTCAGGTACCACTGTTGGAAGATGAGTCTACCAACACAAACTATGCCAGGATGCCCAGTTACTGCAGGATGCCCAGTTACTGTGCCTGACCACACCATACGAGCTGGCTCCGCTGCCGCAGCCTAAACCACATTAGTAAAGGTACCCGGAATCGCTGGAGGTCCTCGCCTGATCAGCAAGGCCGCCTTCTTGATCCTGACTCTGAGGGTTTTGCATATTCTAAAGCGATTGAGCTGTTCTTCTCATTCTCTTGTGGCACACTTCGTAGTAATCTTTCTGTTCATGTTTTGTAAAAGAATTTGTGGACCACTGAATTGTGTAGACCAAGGAAGGGCGCGCAGGACTCCCTCGTGCGTGCGAGTTCATCAGTGCCACACATTATCAATAGACTCGACTTGATAGACTCGACTTGATAAGTACATATGTAGTTTGGTCCCTTCAGACTTGACCACGTCAAGTCTGAAGGGCCTTTCACAATGCAAACGACACCGAGGCCGGGACTGCGCACTTGGTTTTGGACTTTCCTAAGTAATAATTTAGGGCGGATTCGCATGAACCCGCTTCCAGCTCTGTTCCGTAAGTTTTTTAACGTGGCGGGGCGTCCGCATGTAAAGTGGCAAACCGAACCCGGAACTTTTCGCAGCAGGTCTCCGGTGCCTTCACATATGGGACTGAAGACATAAGCTGGTATTCTTGGCCGGTGCTCCATTACTTCGAAATGGAGAGAGTATGCTACCATTGCTTGGAGGTCTTCTTGATTCCTTTAATGTCATTGCTTTGAGGCCTCATCGCTGTTATTGCAGGCGATGGTCGACAAATGGTTCTTCTCCACTTGATGTAGATGCCCAATTCGAAGAATTAGAGACCGTCAACAAATGGTTCTTCTCCGTTGATGTAGATGGCCAATTCGAAGAATTAGAGACTGTGTTGTACTCTTTACAGTGTGATATCACAATGCTTCTAGCTCACTTATAGCGTATATTAGGAATCTCTCACCGATTCATGGGTGCAGTACGGTGAGTATTACATTATGCCGAGAATGGATGGGCTTTTTTCCTAACGGACTGCTGCTGTCTTGGTCCTTTTTCCTCGGTGCCACCTGCTTGGTGTCGATCAAAATCTTCACGTTTTGCAGCTTGCAAGATACAGAGTTCCGGCTCTGTCCAGTTCACTCTCTTCTTGAGAAGAGCTTGACCTCTAATGGCAGAAATCTGTGGGGCAGTACACGGCATATGAGAAGGCACCACAGACAATGCCTTTGATGACCAGTCCGGTAACGTTGTGGAGGAAGAAGCAAATCCTTGTGGTCGCTCCATCTTCCACTCCTAGGTTATCAAGAAGAATTGGTGAAAGTCATGAGCTCCTCTCAAAATCACGAGACTCGCGAGACAGGAGCTCCTCGCGAGATGTGAATTTGCAGATTTCAGTGTTGAAGACCCCAAATGAACACCGGCTATACCCGGCTGCACCGATGCAGCTCGTCGTAGCTTCTTTCCGGAGCCGAACCGATTACAACCACTTAAAAAACACTTAAAAAAAGCTCCCGTAAACATAGGACAAGCGATTGTACATGGCGGGCCCTTTTCCGCCAAAATGTCATTGCGGACGCGGAGGTGCCCACATGCGAATCCGCCCTAAGTTATTAACTTGGGTAAAATCCACCCTAAGTTATTAATTTGGGTAGAACTTGGGTAGAACTTGGGTAGGAGTCGACTGCATACTTGGGGAACCATATTGCATGTATGAATGTGGAGGTACGCAAACCGGATGCCTTTGTGGTCTTCCATCATCTCCGGCCATGCTAAGCATGGGAAACCTAATGAAATGCGGAGGTCAGGAGTGAAGCCGGATGCTCATGTACCTCACACAAAGTTGGTGTTGAAGCCTGTGTGTGAGAAGGAAAGATGTGTTGAGAAACTAGCTCTGGCGTTTGGTCTCTTGAACACTCCGAGAGGGATATCTCTGGTAATAACGAAGAATCTACGCATGAGCAGTGACTGCCACAGTTCCACGACATCATGTCAAGGCTTGAACAGAGAGAGACATTGTTGTGAGGGATGGGTACCGTGTGAGCATCGATTCGTAAATGGTTGTTGCAGTTGTACGGATGGACCCTGAGAAAAATGAAGTAGGTAGTACCGTAGTAGCCTGCGCTCATTGGGGGGTGAATATGTGCTTGCTTAACTCCATTCCTGTCCAACCTGAGACATGGATACGGATGGCAAACACTGATCCTGGAACCTCTCATCGTAACACAGAGAATCAGAAGGTGCCACATGGGCATCGGGGAACCTGGCAGAGATGATGGGCATCGGTCGCTATGACCGTTCACAGTGCCCCGGCCGTCGCCTTTTTTTTTTTTTGTTAAATCAATCTTTTCTCTGTTGGGACAGGTGTATCACCACCTCCTTATTTGCCCGTCTCCAAGTGCCCCACCTCCGTCCTCCTCGTTGCCCCCGTTATGTCCTGACAGATTTTCACCAGCTTGCGAAGTCCGCACAGCGGCCAAGGAAACTACACAGTATGTTGCTTATTAGGCTGCGGCATTGGAGCCAGCTCGTATGCTGTGGTCAGGCACTGTACCTGGGTATCCTTGATAGTCTGTTGTTAGATTCACCTTCCGACGCCGGTCCCTGAACGATGGCCACAGTATGGCAACCGGACCCGTTCTGGACCCAACGAATTGGTGTCTGTGCAGGGAGTCTACCAGGAGCTCCCGCACACGTCATCTTAGGGAGTCAAAGTCTGGCAACCAAAGACTCCAGGTGCTGCAGTGTAAGGAGCTCAGCACTTCCACTTCAGAGAAAGTGGATGGGTGGGGACGGGTTTTCCAGCGATGCCGGTCGTTGCCAGGAGCAGGAGCACTTGTGGCAACAATTTTTTCTGGAGCCTACCATGTGGTGTGACAACAGACGTCATAAGAAGAGCTCCCGTTCGCCTGACTTCCGGCGTAAGGGGTCTGGGGAGGTCCTGTGGTTAAACAACATGTTTAAGCCAGCTTGGGTTGATGAACAGCTCGTTTCCTTGGATTTGCAGATGGGTCATGGTGCCTCCTTCCAAGTCCAGCTTCCGGATACGCCTAAACCTGGGATGCGTGCAGGATCGGAAATGGGCGTCGTTACTGCTGTTACCGTGAGCACGTTATGTCAGCAGGGGAAGCTCTCTGAGGCCGTTGGAGCCCTGGAATCTTTGGCACAGAAAGCCTCTGCTGTCTCTCAGTCTCTGTTTTACACTGTGCTAAAACTGTGTACAGCTAAGAAGGATTTGGTTTTGGGGCGACGAGTACATGACCTCAGTGTCCAACTTGGGTACGAGTCGAATCCATACTTGGGGAACCATATCTTGCGCATGTATGCATGTGGAGGTAGGCTAGAGGAGGCCATGGATGTGTTCAACAGGGTACGCAAACCGGATGCCTTCATGTGGTCTTCCATAATCTCCGCACACGCTAAGCATGGGAAACCTAATGAGGCCGTACAACTGTACCATGAGATGCGTAGGTCAGGAGTGAAGGCGGATGCTCACGTCTTTGTAGCTGCCCTTCAAGCTTGTGCATTTGCCGCCGACTTGGAATCTGGCAGAAAAGTGCACTGTGATGTGGTGCAGTGGCATTCCACTAACTTGTTTGTTGGCAACTGCCTGGTGGACATGTATGCAAAATGTGGTGAACTGAAGATGCACGCCTGGTTTTTGACAGCATGCCACAAGGATGTGGTGACATGGACGGTGCTGATTGCTGGGTATGCAAAATGTGGCAACTGAAAGATGCACGCCAGGTGTTTTGACAGCATGAAGACAAAGATGTGGTGACATGGAATGCCCTGATAGCTGGGTATGCAAAATGTGGTGGACTGAAAGATGCACGCCAGGTCTTTGACAGCATGAACACAAAGAATGTGGCCACATGGAATGCCCTTATAGCTGGGTATGCCCAGCACGGGCTCGGACATGAGGCACTTGTTCTGTATGGACAGATGGAGCAGGAGGGCTCTATTTTGGCTGACCATGTTACTTTTGCTTGCCTTCTGAAGGCCTGTGCAAGCACTGGCGCCTTACAGAAGGGCAGGCAGCTGCATTCACAGATCGTCGAAGAGGACTGCTGGATGACGTAGTGGTGGGCACCTGCCTGGTGGACATGTATGCAAAATGTGGTGAACTGGAAGATGCACGCCAGGTTTTTGACAGCATGGCCACAAAGGATGTGGTGACATGGAATGCCCTGATTGCTGGGTATGCACAGCAAGGACTCGGCCAAGAGGCGCTTGTTGTGTATGGACAAATGGAGGGGCGGGCCTCATTTTGGCTGACCATGTTACTTTTGCTTGCCTTCTGAAGGCCTGTGGAAGCACTGGTGCCTTACAGAAGGGCAGGCAGCTGCACTCACAGATTGTCGAAGAGGACTGCTGGATAACGTGGTGGGCAACTGCCTGGTGGACATGTATGCAAAATGTGGTGAACTGGGAGATGCCCGCCAGGTTTTTGACAGCATGGCCACAAAGGATGTGGTCACATGGACTGCTCTGATAGCGGGGTATGGTGCTTGTGATGAAGGTCACAAGGCACTAGCTTGTTTTGAGGAGATGTTAGTTGCCGGTATTCAGCCTGATGATGCTACTTTTACTTGCCTTTTAGTAGCATGCAGTCATGAGGACTGGTCCACGAGGTCGCAAGCACTTTGATTCCATGGCTGAACAGCATGGCATCAAACCTACTATTGAGCATTTCACCTGTATGATTGATCTTCTTGGGCGTGCTGGCTATTTGGATGAAGCAGAGAAGATGCTGTTATCATGTGAGGGCCAAAGTAATGTTGTGGGCTTGACGTCTTTGTTGAATGCCTGCAGAAGGCACGGGGATATAGAGAGGGCGGTGTGGTGTTTTGAAAGCATTGTCAGGCTGGAGCCTCAAAGGGCTTCTGCTTATGTGCTGATGGCCAATGCCTACGCAGATGCAGGTAGGTGGACCGATGTAGACAGGATTGAAACACAGAGAAGAGCAGCAGGAGCAAGCAAGAAACCTGCAATGGCAAGCATTGAGGTGAATAAGGAAATACACAGTTTTGTGGTGGGCGAAAGGAGGAAGGATATCGCGCATAAGGTAGAGAGCACAAATTCTCGTCTGAAGCAGGAAGGAGGCCACGTACCTCACACAAGGTTGGTGTTGAAGCCAGTGTGCGAGAAAGAAAAGGAAGATGCGCTTTGTGGGCATGCGGAGAAACTAGCTCTGGCGTTTGGTCTCTTGAACACTCCGAGTGGGACACCTCTGGTGGTAACAAAGAATCTACGCATGTGCAGTGACTGCCACAGTTCCACGGAGATCATGTCAAGGCTTGAACAGAGAGACATTGTTGTAAGGGATGGGTACCGTGTGCATCGATTCGCAGCTGGTTGTTGCAGCTGTAAGGGTCGACCGTGAGAATATTGAAGAACGGAGCCAGTGCTCAAGTGTGTACGTACTCCAGAAAATATTGCTTTCTCTCTTGGGGCGAATGCGCGATGTGGTTGGGCGAGCTGTCCTGCCAGGGATGGGCAGCTGTTTGAGATGAGGGGTCGAGGTCGCAGGCTTGGGAATTGGCTCAGATCCGGTGGAATCGTGGAATCGGGGGTGGTTTGGAGCCGAACCGTTCGTGCCACCACTATCCCCACGACACGGCAACGCTTTCAGACCAGTGCATTGAAGAGGCTTCATATATTATATTCCATGGAGCAGAGTTGCAGGCAGGCAGCATGTTGCGCATCTTTGTGATTATCACTATGCAGGAGTCGGCAGGCTTCTCTTGGGTGGGACATACGCAAATGTTGAGTCATTCCTGCGTTCTGAATCGGTCATACTTCTGCCACTGCCCAGATGGATAACCTGATGCCCCTACCTCAAGCATGGCATGGTCAGCACCAAGAGCTTTTTGTTGCGCGCTTCTCTTTTTCAAGTTTCCCAAGTATCGAGTGGAGGGGCAGCGCGGCATAGTGGTGTCTATATAGTTGTCGACAAAGCAAGAATCGCCAAAGCAAGAATCGACAAAGCAAGAAGTGCCAAAGAAGCAAGAACCGACAAAGCAAGAATCGCCGAAGAAGCATCGACAAAGCAGGAATCGCCGAAGAAGCATGACAAAGCAAGAATCGACAAACAAGCATTCATTCCAAAAATTCATGCTTGCAATCCCACATCTGTGGCCTCTTTTTCTTCACTTACCACCGAATCAAATGCAAGGCAATAAGAATATTCCATTCTCGGAAGTCAATTAGGTCGCCAAGAATCGTCACAAGGACAGCAATGACGGCACCAACATGGGCAGAGGCACGGGCACGGGCACGGGCACGGGCACGCAGCCACTGAACAGAAACACATACCCAAAGCACTTGCCTCCCAATGTAGGGTTATATGGTTGCGGCCAATATTGGCGGTGCCTAGCCCAATGTTCACTTTACTGCATGCAAACAATTTACCTGCAATTCGGGTTGAATTGGCGATGCCTAGCCCAGTGTTCACTTCACTACATGCCTAACCCGGGGCAGTCTCAGCTCGATCCATGACAGCACCCTTCTCTATCTTGGATTCTATGGTACAGGGTGACTTGAATTTTTTTTAAATTAAGTCGGTTGGACCTCTTTCATCCAAATTGCGATCAAGGTAGGCATCCATAATTCAGGATTTTTGGGTAGTTCGATTTAAGGCATTTCGAAATGCACCTCCCTATGGCATACCAAAGGGGACAGAGGGGATGGGACATTTTTTTTTTCGCGAAACCCATGCAAGGCGTGGGGATCTTGAGGAATATACCCTACATTCCAAAGACGGTTTCTTTTCGTGAGCACATACCACATGGCCGCTTTGGCGCCCTAACCAAGAGCGCCAAGCACCAAAGGGACACACTTTTCACTCCAAACCCTAAGTTTGGTTTAAATGTTTTGTCCTTCCAACTTTGAAAACAAAGAGCGGACCGGAAACTATGTTTTCAAGTTTTCCACACTTCCTCCCGCCATTAAGTTTTCTTCGATGCTATCCCATGCCCGGCAAACCCTAACCTGCCCCGCAGCGCCAATCTAGTTGCCAAACCCTTCACCCTACCATGGGCTTGTAAGGCAATGACGGCCGAGGCAAGACGGCCATCATTTGCGAACCCCGCACACGCGCGTGTCCGTGTCTTCTTATCTAGGGACAATGGATTCTTGTTTGTAGGGTTTAGGTACACGCGCGTTCAAACACGCTCTAGGTGATCCACCTCCAGTGGAAGAGGGATGGGTGGCCGGTGGGTAGACCCATGCCTTATTCTTCCATATCACGGTATACATGAAGGGTCACACGCACGGGTGAATTCCTCCTATTATGCAAGTCTAGGTAACCACATCCCATCGACCAAGTCTATGAAACACTCACCCACCGCCCTCCAATCTGCCACCCTTGGCATACATATTCACCACAATGGTCGGCACAACACATTGCCATCATGTCCTCTTTTCCCGAATCGCACGTAGATCCGACTCCTTCTCCAGAGTGCCTACACTGCAAGCATGGAGGCACAATCATGCAATTACGTATAGCCATGGCTTCATCTTGTATAGAATCGGATGATGCACGGTTGTCTACCCCTCACCTTCCCCGAGAATATCGCAATCAAAGCGTCCCATGTCACCACATTATTCGCTCTTGGTTGTCATTCACTCTTTGCCGCCTGCGCCACACTTTCAATATATGTTCACCGATGTAGACACATGGGAACTGGTTCCACGCCACTACCTAACAAAGCGAAGCACCGCTGCCCGTGATTTCATATCGCATTCCCTTCCACCACTAAGACCTCCTCAAACATATGGGCATGTGGGTTTGCACGACCTCCACGTCTGTAGGATGGCCCGATTGTCCTCTCCTGTTACAAGCACATTTTGGCTTTTCATTCCTCCACATGAGGGCCACCACTAAAATTGTTGCCACCATGTTTCGGCGACAACGCCGATCTCGACTGCCCTCCATTCTGCCACACTTGGCATACATATCCACCAAACTGCTGGCACGTACATGGTCTTCATGCTCTCTTTTCCTCGTCTGCATGGAGCCCCTTCTCAGAGTGGGTGCGCCCACGCACAACCCACCAAGTGCCACACATGTCAGTCATGCATGGGACACCCATGGCTCCGTTGCATAATCGATGTATCCGTGGTCGCCCATACCTTCCTCATTATGGTGCTATGAAAGCGGTTCATGTCACCACTTTCTTAGGCTGCCATTCGATTGTCCGTCCCCAATCGCCACACATTCCATACATGTTCACCACACTTTAAGTCGCATGTAACCAGTCCGCATCAATAACAACTGCATTAGTACCCACATTTCTTATCGGATGCCCTTGCACACTCCTGCCCACCTCCCACAAACACATGGGCATTTGCGTGTGCACTCCACCTGCGCATCGAATGGTATAGGTGGATGGCCTGCTTGCCCTATCTATCTCACACGCGATTTTGCCTTTCATCCCACCACGCGAGGTGTCACGAGAATTCCGCCATAATTTCTCTTCGACAACGTCACTCCGTAAGCCTCCATTCTCCCACACTTGGCATACATATTCACCAGCAGGGCACAAACACATCGCTATCCTCTCTTTCACACCGCAGATGCACTGCCTCCCCTTCTCCGCACCTAGGGTGCGACATTCACAAGCCTGGACTCAAACAACGGTCATCTGTTAGGTCACCATTCCTCCTCGCCACATCGCTCCCCACCTATGTGGCCTAACACATCCTCTTGCACCGCTTCCTTCCCTGTAAGGTGGCTTTGATGCACCTCTCGCGTTACCCGGTTGTTCGTTCCTTTCATGTTAGATGACGTGAGCGCTCAAAACCCGTCCCCCATCCACAAGGTTCGTCCACAAACACGTCCCCACTTTGAAAGTCCTTCCCATTTTCTACAACCACCAACGCCAGATGCCATCGGTGGTCTTCAAAACTCAGATCCTCAAGACTGATGCCTGCTCACTGCTTTCTTCCACCCGCGAATTAGTAAGCGCGGCAAGAACCCACACCACCACCGCCACCCAACAACCTCGCCAAGAACGATAGGGCGTGGAAAGAGCGAAATTTTCATAAGGTGCCATTCCATTGATCAAAAGGATGTCCACGCACATCGCCAAAAATTGCACCTAGCATCAAACCCTATCTCCCTGCGGCCTTCCTAAGCGTGCCCCTATGCAAAAACCAAGCGGTGATGCAACTCGAGCACAAGGGATGACGGCGCGCCTACTTCCCTCGTCCTCCATGCGCTTCATCATCGCGGAGAACCTTAATTGTGCCCTCCTCGGCGTCGAGCATTCAGCACTCATCGCTCTCTGTCGGTTGGCAGCGTCCCGCCTCCAAGCAGCGTCCGGATTGGGCGTCGGAGGCACCGCCTTGCCCGCTTCCACTTTGGACATGTCCACTCCTCGTGGTCGCGCTTCCTCCCCTTGTGCTCGCCCTCAGCGGGTTGGGCGCACTCCGCTCTCCTCCTTCTTCCGACATGGCCTCGCTCCGCCACCGTCGGTGCTTGCTCCCCCCCTCCTCCTCCTCCTCCTCCTCGGTGTGCCGGATGCTCCTCCACCGCCGTGAGCTGCAGCCGGCACGCCTCCGCTCCTCCTCCGCAGCCACCTCCGAGCCTCGCCCTGTCTGCACTTCCGCTCCACGTTGAGATCATACTGGTGGGTGTTATTCTCCCATAAGCGCCTTCCTCAACAGATGCGCTCGATCCCACTCCCAGTGATCGCGGCCACTGGCGTTGGCTCGCCGTCGCTGGCCGCGGCGTCCTGCAGCCCCTCCACGCCTTCGATCCCGCCCTCGTTCCCACCATCTCCAGGCCCTCTCGGCCTCGGTCTCGGCCCGGCGGCGATCATCGCATCCCCACCATGGCAGCCCTGAGCTCGGGCATGGCGGCGGACATGCATGCGCCACGCCATGCCGGGCTCGGCCTCCGGCTCGAGGCGCGTCGGGCAACATCCGCCATCCTCTCTCCCCTCGACCTCCTGGTGGCAGCCCATCGCCTCGGTCCGCGTCCTCCACCGCCGTCCCGACCTCTTCCATGTTGCCTTTCTCCTCCACGGATGGCGGCTCCCCCTCTGTCGCGAGGCGGCCTGCGCCCGCCATCGCCGGCGGGGAGGCAAAGTGACCCCCGAGGAGGTGGAGGCGCCTCACAGGCCCCTCCTCCATAGCCATGGGAGGCAATGCCTCCCGCCTCAGTGCCCTCACCCGCCTCCATGGCGGGGAGGACAGACTGCGCCCTCTCCCGCGCTCATGCGCCTGCACCACACCCTGTGGCCTCCCCGCGCGAGGCCATGACCTCCCCTTGAGTTGGAGGGCGCTAGCGTGTTCCGCCTCCCCGCCTGCCTCCATCGACATGGGAGGCGGTTGCCCTCCCCACCTCTGCCTCACCATTGCCATGGCGGGAGGCGATTGCCTCCCGCTGCGGCCGGACTCACCCCGTTGCCACCGCCTTACCATCGCCGGGGCGAGGCCAGCCTCCCCTTGCTTGCGAGGGCGTTTCACCACCCGCCCCGCCTGCGACATGGGGAGGGCAAATGCTCCCCACGCCCCGCAATCGCCTGGCCGGTCGCCAGGGCATGCCCAGGGAGGGCAAGGTGCCCTCTTCCCCTCCTCCTCCCCCTGTCCCCCATGTCCCCCCTCTTCCTCCCGCCTCCATCACCAAGGGGGAGGGCACACTGCCCTCCCCCATGGCGCCGCCGCCCGAAGTCCTAGCCGATGCCGTCGCCAAGGGGGAGGCCACGGTGCCCTCCCCCCCATCTGCTCCCGCTGCTGCGCCGCCGCCCTCTCCTCCTACCCATGCTGTCGCCGGTGGGGATGGCACGGTGCCCGCCCCCCCGCGGGATGGCACGGTGCCCGCCCCCCCGCGGGATGGCACGGTGCCGCCCCGTGCGCTGGTCGCTTTGTCGCCTCCCGTTACGTGCCTCCATCGCCGGGAGGAGAGTCCCTCCTCACAGCTGCCTTCCCCCAACTGCCATCACCTCGCTCAAGGGGGAGGGGACGTACCTCTTCAGAACACTTGTCATCTGAGGTGCGTCGCGGGAGGCACTGTTGGCAACGACTGGGGCTGCCTCTGTACTGCAAGCGTGTAGAACGGTAGACATGGATAGGAAAGGCGAGGGAGTGAGGGCATCCCCGCTGGTATGAAATGAACGTAAGGACCGGAGGGGCCACCACATGGCCTCCCCACAGAGGGGCTCCAGGGATAGCGTCCTTCATGGTGCACCCGGTCTCTACCGCGGGCCGGCCTCAAGGCATGGGCACAAACATTCCCTGCAAATTCTCTCCTGACCTCACGTGAATGGCGGAGGGAAATTGTGGACACGCGTGTCGGAAGCACCTTCGTGTGGAACCGCATTCCGCTTGAAGTGGTGGCAGCAGCTATCAAATCAACGAACCTTTGAAGAGCGAGGTCCGCGATGGCAAAATACACTGAAAGAAGGCAGCCTGTATGGGTTGTCACTTAATAAGCTAGTGGACGACATGGAAAAGCGGCAAAACCGGGGTGAAGGCCGAGGGAAAATGGAAAAGCGGTCCATCAATTTAGGCACGGGGGAACACGATGCGCGCCGGCCAGCATGAACCGAGGGCCAAGTTGAAAAATGTTGGCAGAGATATCTGGGCGAGTGGTGGGAATATCCAAGGAGGAAAGCGTCAAAATTTGGTCAAGTGAACACTGTGGGAAGCGGGATCTGAAGAAACCTACAAATGTTAACCGTAAAGGCCTCCTAAATCAAGTCCTAACAAAACCCCTGCTCCACGGTGCATAAAGCACATGACCACCAGTCCTAACCCCCATGATCACTGTCCTCGATGATGTAGAGGTCGTTCATCTCCTCCCACAGGACATGGTTGGCGTGCGTCCAATTCGTGGAAGACGTTGAGATGAAATCCAGGAGGGGGCGATAGCGTCGAGGCCGTGCGGCACAGAGTCAAGCCGTCGTGGTGAAACTTGGCCATCCAGCCTTGAAGTCCTCCGGTGACTCCGGGTGCTTGGACCGCGAGGCCTCGCGATGATCGTTAAGACCCAATGGCCACCCATCAAAATGAGAATGCATGAAATAGTGCGCTTCCCGGAAGGCACTCTCATGATATGGCGTCCAGTCCGGTCAAATACACCGACCACGTTCCCTCATTTCGAAAAGAACTTCAAAGTCAAGGGTAGTTCTCTATGTGGCGGATGAGGTCGTTGTGGTCCTCCGCATCTGTGTAGCATCAAGCTCCTCGTCTGACGGAGGATGCATTGGCTTCTTGGGGTCATAAGACACAGAAACAACTCACTCCACATATTAGGATCGGGTGAGCTCGGAGGAGGCGTGGAACCCTCCTCCATTGCTGCCGGACATGCTTTGTGGGCTGCAGTGCAGGGCTGCGGCATGTGAGGAGAGGGTGGGCGCCCCGCCATCCCCACCACAATCGCGTATGCCTGCAACATTACGTGCATGGGCAGCAGGCAGCCGTATGGAAGTCAGACATTTGGAAGAGAAGGAGCATCAAACAATTGAGCATCACCATGGGCAGGAAGAAATGGGGACGACGTTAGTTGGTGCTTGGTGCTTGGTGCATGGATGGATAGGATCCATACTGTGGTGCCTCCTCGCCCGGCCTGCACGCCGCCTGGCGGCGCGACGCACTGCGCCCGGTTGCCCCACCGCCTGGCACAAGGCCGCCTCACAGACATGGTCATGCCCCGCCCGCCCGCCCGCCCGCCCGCCCGCCTGCCCGCCCCGCCACGCCGCCGCCCGCCCGCCCCCGCTTCTTCCTTCCTTCACCGCCCGCCTGCCTCGCCGATACCCAGTTAGCCCGGCCCGCCCCTCACGATTGAAGGCCCACACGCCGCCTGCCTCGCCCTGCCCCGCCGCCTGCCCAAGGCTCACGCAAGCTCGCCGCCTGCCTGCGCCGGATCAGCCGCCGCTGGCCGGCGCGGCAGGCTACGTGGCTGGCGGTGCCGCCTGCAGCGCCGTGCCGCCGCCGCCGCCGCAGCGCCGCTGCGGTAAGCGTGCTCCCTGCCGCTGACACGCCTGCCTGCACTCGCCGCCGCCCGCCTGCCTCGCCCGCCCCGCTTGCTCGCCGCCGCCGGCCGCCCAAGGCTGCGGCGTGGCGTAGGCCCGCCAACAGGTTGCCCTAAACCCTGCCCTAAACCATCCCGCTCACCCTCTTAGCACATGAACCCTAAAACGGGCAGGTGGTTTGCCTATGAGACCACCGGACCCTAAATCGAACGGCAGCTGGAAGAAAATTTTTTGTTCCGGGAGAAAACACATAGAGTGCGGGCAAAACCCTAAAGTGCCCTTCTGAAATCCGTGATCTGGGGTCACTGCGTCTCATACCCCATTTCGGTCGGGTTACCAAACCGGACACCAAAAGTTATGCGGAAGAAAAAAAATGCCCGTCCCCTCTGTCCTCTTTGGTATGCCATACCTCCCTGTGCAAGTCGCTTGGACGTCTTGGGATTTAAGTTAAACTTAAAAAAAAAAAAGATAAAGCAACCACACATTCACCCCCAATGAGCACTGGCTACTTCTTCATTGTTCTCACGGTCGACCCTTACAACTGCAACAACCATGCGCAAATCGATGCACGCGGTACCCATCCCTCACAACAATGTTTCTCTGTTCAAGCCTTGACATGATCTCCGTGGAACTGTGGCAGTCACTGCACATGCGTAGATTCTTTGTGACCACCAGAGGTGTCCCACTCGGAGTGTTCAAGAGACCAAATGCCAGAGCTAGCTTCTCAGCATGCCCACAAAGCGCATCTTCCTTTTCCTTCTCAGACAGTGGCTTCAACACCAATTTTGTGTCAGGTACGTGGCCTCCTTCCTGCTTCAGCCGAGCATTCGTGCTCTCTACCTTTAACGCAATATCCTCTCTCCTTTCTCCCACCAGAAATCTATGTACCTGCTTATTCACCTCAATGGTCGCCACTGCAGGTTTCTTGTTAGCTCCTGCTGCCTTCTCTGTGTTTCAATCCTGTCTACATCGGTCCACCTACCTGCATCTGCGTAGGCATTGGCCATAAGCACATAAGCAGACGCCTGCTGAGGGTCCAGTTTAACAATGCTTTCAAAACACCACATCGCCCTCTCTATATCCCCGTGACACTTGCAGGCATTCAACAAAGACGTCAATCCCACAACATCGGTCTGGCCCTCGCATGATAACAACATGTTCTCTGCCTCGTCCAAATGGCCAGCACGCCCAAGAAGATCAATCATGCAGGTGTAATGTTCAATAGTAGGTTTGATACCATGCTGTTCAGCCATGGAATCAAGGTGCTTGCGACCCTCGAGGACCAGTCCCCCATGACTGCAGGCTACTAAAAGGCAAGTAAAAGTAGCATCATTAGGGTGAACACCGGCAACTAACATCTCCTCAAAACAAGCAAGTGCCTTGTGACCTTCATCACAAGTACCATACCCAGCGATCAGGGCATTCCATGTCACAACATCCTTTGTCCCCAAGCTGTCAAAAGCGTGGCGTGCATCTCCCAGTTCACCACATTTTGCATACATGTCCACCAGGCAGTTGCCAACACTGTTATCCAGCAGTCCTTTTCGACAATCTGTGAGTGCAGCTGCCTGCCCTTCTGTAAGGCACCAGTGCTTCCACAGGCCTTCAGAAGGCAAACAAAAGTAACATGGTCAGCCAAAATCAGGCCCTCCTCCTCCATTTGTCCATACACAACAAGCGCCTCTTGGCCGAGTCCTTGCTGTGCATACCCAGCAATCAGGGCATTCCACGTCACCACATCCTTTGTGTTCATGCTGTCAAAAACCTGGCGTGCATCTTCCAGTTCACCACATTTTGCATACATGTCCACCAGGTGCCCACACTACGTCATCCAGCAGTCCTCTTTCCACAATCTGTGAGTGCAGCTGCCTGCCCTTCTGTAAGGCACCAGTGCTTGCACAGGCCTTCAGAAGGCAAGTAACATGGTTAGCCAAAATGAGGCCCGCCTCCTCCATTTGTCCATACACAACAAGCCTCTTGGCGAGTCCTTGCTGTGCATACCCAGCAATCAGCATTCCATGTCACCACATCCTTTGTGGCATGCTGTCAAAAACCTGGCGTGCATCTTCCAGTTCACCACATTTTGCATACATGTCCACCAGGCAGTTGCCCACCACAACGTCATCCAGCAGTCCTCTTCGACAATCTGAGTGCAGCTGCCTGCCCTTCTGTAAGGCACCAGTGCTTGCACAGGCCTTCAGAAGGCAAGCAAAAGTAACATGGTCAGCCAAAATGAGGCCTCCTCCATTTGTCCATACACAACAAGCGCCTCTCCGAGTCCTTGCTGTGCATACCCAGCAATCAGGGCATGTCCATGTCACCACATCCTTTGTGGCCATGCTGTCAAAAATCTGGCGTGCATCTTCCAGTTCACCACATTTGGCATACATGTCCACCAGGCAGTTGCCCACCACAATGTCCAGCAGTCCTCTTCGACAATCTGTGAGTGCAGTTGCTGCCTGCCCTTCTGTAAGGCACCAGTGCTTGCACAGGCCTTCAGAAGGCAAGCAAAAGTAACATGGTCAGCCAAAATCAGGCCTGCCTCCATTTGTCCATACACAACAAGCGCCTCTTCGCCGAGTCCTTGCTGTGCATACCCAGCAATCAGCACTGTCCATGTCACCACATCCTTTGTGGCCATGCTGTCAAAAATCTGGCGTGCATCATTCAGTTCACCACATTTGGCATACATGTCAACCAGGCAGTTGCCCACCACAATGTTATCCAGCAGTCCTCGCTCGACAATCTGTGAGTGCAGTTGAATGCCCTTCTGTAAGGCACCAGTGCTTGCACAGGCCTTCAGAAGGCAAGCAAAAGTAACATGATCAGCCAAAATCAGGCCCGCCTCCTCCATTTGTCCATACACAAGCGCCTCGAGTCCTTGCTGTGCATACCCAGCAATCAGCATTCCATGTCACCACATCCTTTGTGGCCATGCTGTCAAAAACCTGGCGTGCATCTTCCAGTTCACCACATTTTGCATACATGTCCACCAGGCAGTTGCCCACACTACGTCATCCAGCAGTCCTCTTTCGACAATCTGAGTGCAGTTGCTGCCCTTCTGTAAGGCACCAGTTCTTGCACAGGCCTTCAGAAGGCAAGTAAAAGTAACATGGTTAGCCAGAATGAGCCCCTCCTGCTCCATTTGTCCATACACAAAAGCGCCTCATGTCCCCTGCTGCATACCCAGCAATCAGGGCATTCCATGTCACCACATCCTTTGTGGCCATGCTGTCAAAAACCTGGCGTGCATCTTTCAGTTGGCCACATTTTGCATACATGTCCACCAGGCAGTTGCCCACCACAACGTCATCCAGCAGTCCTTTTTCGACAATCTGTGAGTGCAGTTGCATGCCCTTCTGTAAGGCACCAGTGCTTGCGCAGGCCTTCAGAAGGCAAGAAAAAGTGACATGGTTAGCCAAAATGAGGCCTGCCTCCTCCATTAGTCCATACACAACAAGCGCCTCTTGGCCGAGTCCTTGCTGTGCATACCCAGCCATCAGGGCATTCCATGTCACCACATCCTTTGTGGCCATGCTGTCAAAAACCTGGCGTGCATCTTCCATTTTGCCACATTTTGCATACATGTCCACCAGGCAGTTGCCAACAAACAAGTTAGCAGCAATGCCACTGTGCACCACATCACAGTGCACTGCTCTGCCAGATTCCAAGTCGGCGGCAAATGCACAAGCTTGAAGGGCAGCTACAAAGACGTGAGCATCTGCCTTCACTCCTGACCTACGCATCTTGTGGTACAGTCGTATGGCCTCCTTAGGCTTCCCATGCTTTGCGTATGCTGAGATTATGGAAGACCACATGAAAGCATCTGGTTTCCCGACCCTGGTGAACACATCCATGGCCTCCTGCAGCCTCCCTCCACATGCATACATGCGCAGGATATGGTTCCCCAAGTATGCATTCGAATCGCACCCAAGTTTTACTGTGAGATGATGGACTCGTCGCCCCACAACCAAATCCCTCTTAGCTGTACACAGTTTCAGCACGGTGTAGAAGAGAGTGTGAGAGATGGCGGAGTCTGCCTGCGCCAGGGATTCTAGAGCTCCAACGGCCTCAGAAAGCTTCCCCTGCTGACAGAACATGGTCACGATTTCTGACGCCTCCCAATCCTGCACGCCTGCCAGGTTCAGGCTTATCCGAGAGCTGGACTCGGAAGGAGAGGCACCATGACCCATCTGCATATCCAAGGAAACGAGCTGCTCATCAACCCAAGCTACAGCTTGTGTTGTTTAACCACAGGACCTCGCCGGACCCTTACGCCGGAAGTCAGGCGAACGGGAGCTCTTCTTATCTCGTCTGTTGTCCCACCACATGGTAGGTCCAGAAAAATTGTTGCCACAAGTGCTCCTGCTCCTGGCGACGACCATCGCTGCTGGAAAAGCCGTCCCACCACATTTTCTCGGAAGGAGGCACCATGACCCATGTGCACATCCAAGGAAACGAGCTGTTTATCAACCCAAGCTGGCTTAAACATGTTGTTTAACCACAGGACCTCGCCGGATCCCTTACGCCGGAAGTCGGGCGAACGGGAGCTCTTCTGATCTCGTCTGTTGTCCCACCACATGGTAGGCTCCAGAAAAAATTGTTGCCACAAGTGCTCCTGTTCCTGTTCCTGTTCCTGGCGACGACCATCGCTGCTGGAAAAGCCGTCCCGACCCACACATTTTCTCGGAAGGAGAAGTGCTGGGCTCCGAGTCCCTACACTGTTGCACCTGCAGGCTTTGTTTGCCAGGGGTTGACTCCCTAGGATGAGGTGAGCGGGAGCTTCTGGTAGAACACCTGTACACACACCAAGTGCAATTTGTTGGGTCCACAACGAGTCCGGTTGCCATACTGTGGCCATCGTTCAGAGACCGGTGTCGGAAGATGAGTCTAAAACAACAGATTATAGCAGGACGCCCAGGTAGTGTGCATCACCACACCAGACTACGAGCAACATAATTATTGGTAGTTTCCTTGGCCGCTGTGCGGATTGGATTTTGCCCTCCCCAAGGCGAAGGCGAAGGCGAAGCTGGTGCTGTTTGAGGGTTCCCCCAGTCTCCAGGACGGGGGCAAGCCTGCGTCACACACCGAATACATGCCTGTATGTTCAGCCGAAATGAGAAGCGCCATAGACCAACTCCGTTCCACCAAATGTCAAGCAACTCTGTTTCTGTTTCTGTTGCTACTGTAGCCGGACAAACCCCAAGATTCGATAGTAATTTTTTTTTTTGTTTTGGGGCCGAGTTGGAGCTGGACCACCGCCTGTCTCGATGCGCTGAGGTGGAGCTCCAGCTGGGCGCCGTAAGGAGGAAGGTGGAGCTCCAGCTCCAGCTCTGCCCCACAAGGAGCCCAGTGGCCGATCCGGCCCCGTTGCGATCGGCCTGATGGAGAAGAAGGTGCATCGAGCATTTTCAGCTATGGCTATGGCTCTGGCTATGGCTATGGCTATGGCTATGGCTATGGCTATGGCTATGGCTATGGCTATGGCTATGGCTATGGCTATGGCTATGGCTATGGCTATGGCTATGGCTATGGCTATGGCTATGGCTATGGCTATGGCTATGGCTATGTGGCTATGGCTAATGGCTATGGCTATGGCCATGGCTATGGCTATGGCTATGGCTATGGCATGGCTATGCTATGGCTATAGCTATAGCTATCTATGGCTATGCTATAGCTATAGCTATAGCTATAGCTATGGCTATCTATGGCTATGGCTATCTATGGCTATCTATGGCTATGCTATAGCTATGGCTATCTATGGCTATGCTATAGCTATGGCTATAGCTATAGCTATGCTATAGCTATAGCTATGGCTATGGCTATGGCATGGCTATGGCTATGCTATAGCTATAGCTATAGCTATGGCTATAGCTATGGCTATAGCTATAGCTATAGCTATGCTATAGCTATGCTATGCTATGGCTATGGCTCTGGCTATGGCTATGCTATAGCTATGGCTATCTATGGCTATGGCTCTGGCTATGGCTCTGGCTATGGCTATAGCTATAGCTATAGCTATAGCTATAGCTATAGCTATGCTATGCTATGGCTATAGCTATGCTATGGCTATGCTATGCTATGGCTATGGCTGTAGCTATGGCTATGGCTGTAGCTATGGCTATGGCTATGGCATGGCTATGGCTATCTATGGCTATGGCTATCTATGGCTATGCTATGGCTATGGCTGTAGCTATGGCTATGGCTCTAGCTCTTAGAGCATGTAGGGTTGTTCAAGCAAATATGGCTCTAACTCTTAGAGCATGTAGGGTTGTTCAAGCAAATATGGCTCTAACTCTTAGAGCATGTAGGGTTGTTCAAGCAAATATGGCTCTAACTCTTAGAGCATGTAGGGTTGTTCAAGCAAATATGGCTCTAACTCTTAGAGCATGTAGGGTTGTTCAAGCAAATATGGCTCTAACTCTTAGAGCATGTAGGAATGTTCAAGCAAATATGGCTCTAACTCTTAGAGCATGTAGGGTTGTTCAAGCAAATATGGCTCTAGCTCTTAGAGCATGTAGGAATGTTCAAGCAAATATGGCTCTAGCTCTTAGAGCATGTAGGGTTGTTCAAGCAAATATGGCTCTAACTCTTAGAGCATGTAGGGTTGTTCAAGCAAATATGGCTCTAACTCTTAGAGCATGTAGGGTTGTTCAACAAATATGGCTCTAACTCTTAGAGCATGTAGGAATGTTCAAGCAAATATGGCTCTAGCTCTTAGAGCATGTAGGGTTGTTCAACAAATATGGCTCTAACTCTTAGAGCATGTAGGGTTGTTCACAAATAATCGTGATGAATCTAGAATGGCTTGAGTTTTTCGGTTCGTTGTTTAGAATGGCTTGTGTTTTTCGTTTCGTTTTACACTTATTATTTCTTGGTATAACCAAAATTTATATTAAGGGAAGAAAAAACCAGGATATAACATAGGGCCAGCCAGAATAGTGGCACTTGTGTTTTACACTTATTCAACAAACAGTTCCTCAATGTTTTTCCTCCATAATATTCTTGTTACCCCCAATAGGTTTTGTCCCCCAAATAAGATGGATGAAGATGTCAACAAAGAGTTCCTCAATGTTTTTCCTCCATGATATTCTTGTTACTCCCAATAAGTTTTGTCCCCCAAATAAGACAAACGAAGATGTAAGTTCCCTTGCTGGTTTGTAGTTTCAAGAGTTGTTAGCATTTATTGCTTGGTTACAATTGTTGATTCTATGTGTTGATATTGTCCTCCAGCTCTTAGAGCATGTAGGGTTGTTCAAGCAAATATGGCTCTAGCTCTTAGAGCATGTAGGAATGTTCAAGCAAATATGGCTCTAACTCTTAGAGCATGTAGGGTTGTTCAAGCAAATATGGCTCTAGCTCTTAGAGCATGTAGGGTTGTTCAAGCAAATATGGCTGTGACAGAAGCAGCAAGGTTGACTTGGTCAAGGCAAAAAAGTGGCATGATAGCATGAGCATTGATATGATACTCGACACCCGGCCGTGAAGAAATAATAATTAGTTATAGTGTGTTGACTCATGCTAGGGTTGGCTAATCTTTAGTTAGTTAACCTATGATGCATATAAACTAGGCTTAGTCACCGTACCCATTCACTAGGGTTGTGTCTCTCATAGACGTACCGCTTAACTTCTTAGTCAAGTTGTCTTTAAAGCATAAGCAAGTTACTTCTTTATTGATTCATTCATTTCAATCAACAATGTAATTGTCAATAATTTATTCCTTGTTCAATTCACATAAATTCTTCATGGTATCAGAGCAGGGATAGATGGAGATGCATTTAGAATGCACACAAAATTTTTCTGCATCAGAAGATGTGCAGAAAGATATAATTTATTGTTGTTTTGAATAAGAAAATGTTCTTGAAAAAGAACTTAATAGAAACATCAAGAAATGAATTTTGTGTTGTTTTTCTTTAAAATCTATATAGATTCTTGCTGCATTAGGTAGCCATTCTAACGTGCATCCATTGAATTGCTTCCTTGAGCAATTGCATGGAGATACACTAGAACAGCTGCCCAATGGGCAAAATTACAGATAGAAAAATACAAAAGAAAAATAAGATGCAGAATTTCTGCACTTATAAAACTCAAATCTTTGTTCTTGCACATGGCCAATCTAGATGCGCACAACAGTGGCAACAACGCCCTGCTACTCAGAATCATCCTAGGCAAAATAGGTCAAGAATTGCTGATGGGCAGACAATTGCCTCTCAGTTACATTCTGGCATCCTACAATGCAGCCAACGAAACCAAAATCAACCTATGCACATTGCCGATCCGACAGATGCGTTTAATACAATAGTTGAACTGCTCTATCCTCAAGAGCAAAATCTGGTGTTTACTCTTCCTCCAAGAAATCCACAGAATTTGCCTGAGCTGCGAGTGCAAAGAGCATTCAATGGTAACGGACAGCCGCGTGGTTTCATCACCACCCAATCTGCTCCAAACGTCCTTGTCAGGACTATAATCCAGCGAAAACAACAGAATTGTGAACAACGCTGCAACCAAATAAATGGACACCTATCTACAGCGAGTGTGGACTTACAGGATCTGAAGGAGCAAATTGTGCACTTGGACTACAAGCTGGTTATGCTTTTGAAGCCCGAGCTGCTAAAAAATCCAGCATTCAGAAACACAGCCTGTAAACACGCAAGTAAGACAAATCGTGAGCGCAGTTTTGGCTCACCTAACTCGTGTCCGTCCTGCTCCACATATGCTTACAATAAGTTCGAGATGAGGAGCTCCAAAATTGCAGCTACGAGGATGATCTGGGATCGGAACCTGCAACACCAAAATCAACAAGCACTATGAGCAGTGTGCATGGATGGTCAAGACAATGATCAGGAGGGACTTGAAAATCTCTTCAATACAATAGACGACGAACCTGAAGTTGAACAACCCACAAACATGGGAGACGCAGCTTTAACTCACAACTTTGGAAGTGGTAAATCCTTCAAGGAGAAGGATAGGTTCAATGACAATGACTTTGACATATGGCTCATCCGGATGGAGGGCGTTCTCGAGATGAGAGGCCTCCTTAAACATGCAACCGGGAAGGTAGAGAAACCTGACGAAGGATCTTCGGGAGAAACTGATTGGTTAGCTAAGGACAGCGGAGCCAAATACCTCATTCGCAGTGGCCTAACAACTGAAATATTGAGGCAGACAGCGGGGGTACAAACTTCAGCCGAAATCATGAATCGTCTAAATGAGCTCTATGCAGGGCAAAACATGGTCAGTGCAATGACTGCTTTACGAAATTTTCAGAATCTGCGGATGAAGGACGGGGACTCAGTTGAAAAAGCACGTGAGTACCTTTCGGACCCTAGCATCAAGGCTGCAGGGTGCCTCTAAATTCGCCATTGGAGATGATGAAATGGTGATGAGGCTTCTTCTCTCGCTCCCTGAATCATGGTCACATTTTGTGACCTCGCACACTGCTACACAAACACAGGCTACACTGTTAGTAAAGAAGCAAGGCATAGAGATGCCTGAGATGTCATTCTCACAGCTTGTGAGTTTTATGCTACAAGAAGAAGCAAGCAGAAACAATCACAAGAAAGCAGGGAAACAACAGGCCCTGTACACCTCAAATCAAGGACGAGGAGGCAATAAACCCTTCTCCAAAGGATGTGGTGGAAATCCTTCCAAGGGAGGTAGCTCACAAGGCGCAGCCTCATCTGGGAAGAAGACTAAAAAGCCAGGCACCTGCAACTGGTGCAAGCTGCCTGGACATTGGGAAAAGGAGTGTCGCAAAAAGCAAGCTGGAGTTCCTCGAAAGGAGGGGACCAGCGCTGAAACACATGTTGTGGTAAAGAAGGCCAATACCCCATCAGCTCTTACAGTTGGGACTAGGGAGTTTGCTAGTCCACTGCTGCTTCCCACTTGCCTTTCTGCCAAAGCTAATCTGAAACCAACAGAAGAGTGGTATTTGGACACTACAGCACACATATGCTTTGATATAAACGTTTTAAAAACATATAGGTCTGTTTGAGATCAGTACGTTTACCTTGGGGACGACAGGTCTCTAGACCAGGTCGTGGCACAGTCGAGTTGTCGGTTCCATCTGGCATCACACTCACATTATTAGATGCCAGAGATGACCGGGGAAAGGCCTAGGTGAGACAATCCTGGCATGCAAAGGCGTCCAAATGTTCAGAGATGGGCTTGGGTGTTGGCCTTTTGCTTGGGTGGAGCTTAACAGCCCTAATCCACCTTCATAGCTAGGATGAGGGCATGCCCTCCACACAAATCACATTTCGCCTCTATGGCTTCCTATCCTCGCGGCTCACCCCTAAATTCAGCATGTCTCGTAATCGAGGAGGTGGGGATGCTCATGTGCTGTTTTTGCACTTGCTTCTCACAAGACCCACTACTTTGGGAGGAATGCCCATTCATTCTGAACAGAGGAATAAGCCTCTGCGGCATGTTCATGTGTCCGTTTGGACAGAGATGGGGTTAACAAAGCACTTTCATCCCGACAAGAAATTGCAATAGTCTATGACGTATACACTCAAACTCTGGGTCGTCCACCATTATTCTCACGGACGACCTTTACAACTGCAACAACCAGCTGCGAATCGATGCACACGGTACTTCTTCGTTACCATCAGAGGTGTCCCACTCGGAGTGTTCAACAGACCAAACGCCAGAGCTAGTTTCTCAGCATGCCCACAAAGCGCATCTTCCTTTTCCTTCCGAGACAGGGGCTTCAACACCAATTTTCTGTGAGGTACGTGGCCTCCTTCCTGTTTCACAAGAGAATTGGTGACCTCTACCTTCAGTGCAATATCCTCTCTCCTTTCTCCCACCAGGAACCTATGGACCTCCTTATTCACCTCAATGGTCGCCACTGCAGGTTTCTTGTTAGCTCCTGCTACCATCCGCTGTGTTTCAATCCTCCACCTACCTGCATAGGCATTGGGCGCCTCCTGGGGGTTCAGCCTAACAATGCTTTCAAAACACCACATCGCCCTCTCTATATCCCCGTGACTTTTGCAGGCTCTCAACAAAGACGTCAATCCTACAACATCATTTTGCCCAAAAATGATAATAGAATCGTCTCTGCCTCATCCAAAAAGCCCGCACACCCAAGAAGATCAATCATGCAGGTGTAATGCTCAACAGGAGGTTTGATGCCATGCTCTTCAGCCATGGAATCAAAGCGCTTGCGCCCCTCATCCACCAGTCCCTCATGACTGCATGCTACTAAAAGGCAAGAAAAACTAGCCCCATCAGGCTGGATGCCGGCAACTAAACATCTCCTCAAAACAAGCTAGTGCCTTGAGACCTTCATCACAAGTACCATACCCACCAATCAGGGCTGTCCATGTCACCACATCCTTTCTGTTCATGCTGTCAAAAACCTGCCGTGCATCTTCCAGTTCACCACATTTTGAATACATGTCCACCAGGCAGGTGCCCACCACTGCGTCATCCAGCAGTCCTCTTTCAACGATCTGTGAGTGCAACTGCCAGCCCTTCTGTAAGGCGCCAGTGCTTGCACAGGCCTTCAGAAGGCACGCAAAAGTAAAATGGTTAGCGAAAATGAGGCCCTCGCGCTCCATTTGTCCTTACACAACAAGTGCCTCTTGGCCGGTTCCTTGGTGTACATACCCAGCAATCAGAGCATTCCATGTCACCACATCCTTTTTGGCCATGCTTTCAAAAACCTGGCGTGCATCTTCCAGTTCACCAGATTTTGCATACATGTCCACCAGGCAGGTGCCCACCACTACGTCATCCAGGAGTCCTCTTTCGATAATCTGTGAGTGGAGTTGCGTGCCCTTCTGTAAGGCACCAGTGCTTGCACAGGCCTTCAGAAGGCAAGCAAAAGTTGCATGGTTAGCCACAATCAGGCCCGCCTCCTCCATTTGTCCATACACAACAAGGGCCTCTTGGCCAAGTCCTTGCTGCGCATACCCAGCAAGCAGGGCATTCCATGTCACCACATGGGTGCACTCCCTGAGGTGAGGTGGGCCGGAGTTCCTCCTAGGATCCCTGAACACGCTCCAATTTGTTGGGTCCACAGGGGTCCGGTTGCCATACTGCGGCCATCGTTCAGGAACCGTCGTCGGAAGATGACTTTAAGTGGCGGGATCTCCGGGTACTGTGTATGACCACACCACCCTGAAGGAGTGAGCACACTGTTTTGCATTGCTCACCTACAAACAAACAGCACAAGACATGTTATTATAGCAGCGCTATGGCGTACCGTTTTGGGCAGGGGGCTTACTTTCTTTCTTTTTGGCGGAGCTGGCCGTCCACCGAGTTGGATCCCCAGCTTGGTACACGGAGCCAGATGGAGCTCCAGCTAGGCCCAGTAACCACCAAAGGCTGGGCACAGGCTCGATCCTCGATCGGGCCAGCCCGCGATCGCAGCCAGGCCGTGCCGTGGGTGCATGCCAGCAGCCAGGCCGAGATTAGGCACCATGCCCACCCGTGATTAGGCTAGATTCGATCATTGAGGCCGAGAGCGAATCCATTCAGGCTTTTTAATTCCATTCCGGCGCCTGATCGACTCAGGCCTCCATCATTCAGGCTTGATGACAGGCCCCCCATGACCTTCAGAGGTCGGGCCAGGCCTGAATCGCCTCAGGCTTGGCTGAATCGATAGATTCACCCCACAGGAAAAACCAACGGTCTCCGGCGTACAAACTTGGGCACCGACTACTTTCTTCATATTATTACTTTCACGGTCGACCTTTACAACTGCAACAACCAGCTGCGAATCGATGTACACGATAACCATCCCTTACAACAATGTTTCTCTTCTCAATCCTTGACATGATCTCCGTGGAACTGTGACAGTCGCTGCACATGCGTAGATTCTTCGTTACCACCAGAGGTGTCCCACTCGGAGTGTTCAACAGACCATACGCCAGAGCTAGTTTCTCAGCATGCCCACAAAGCACATCTTCCTTTTCCTTCTCAGACAGTGGCTTCAACACCAACTTTGTGTGAGGTACGTGGCCTCCTTCCTGCTTCAGACGTGCATTCGTGCTCTCTACCTTTAACGCAATATCATCTCTTCTTTCTCCCACTGCAAATGTATGTACCTGCTTCTTCACCTCAACGGTCGCCACAGCAGGTTTCTTGCTAGCTCCTGCTGCCATTCTCTGTGTTTCAATCCTGTCTGCATCGCTCCACCTACCTGCATCTGCATAGGCATGGGCCATAAGCACGTACGCAGACGCCCTTTGAGGATCCAGCCTAACAAGGCTTTCAAAACACAACATTGCCCTCTCTATATCCCCATGACTTTTGCAGGCATTAAGCAAAGACATCCACCCCACGACATCACTTTGACTTTCGAATGATAATAGCATCTTCTCAGCCTCATCTAAATGGCCCGCACGCCCAAGAAGATCAATCATGCAGGTGTAATGCTCAACAGTAGGTTTGATGCCATGCTCTTCAGCCATGGAATCAAAGTGCTTGACCCTCGTCCAGTCCTCATGACTGCATGCTACTAGAAGGCAAGTAAAAGTAGCACCATCAGGCTGAATACCGGCAACTAACATCTCCTCAAAACAAGCTAGTGCCTTGTGACCTTCATCACAAGTACCATACCCAGATATCAGGGCGGCATTCCATGTCACCACATCTTTGTGTTCATGCTGTCAAAACCTGGCGTGCATCTTCCAGTTCACCACATTTTGCATACATGTCCACCAGGCAGGTGCCCACCACTACCTCATCCAGCAGTCCTCTTTCCACAATCTGTGAGTGCAGCTGCCTGCCCTTCTGTAAGGCACCAGTGCTTGCACAGGCCTTCAGAAGGCAAGCAAAAATAACATGGTCAAAATGAGGCCTTCTTGCTCCATTTGTCCATACAACAAGCCTCTTGGCTCCTGCTGCCATTCTCTGTGTTTCAATCCTGTCTACATCGCTCCACCTACCTGCATCTGCATAGGCATGGCCATGAGCACATACGCAGACGCCCTGAGGTCCAGCCTAACAATGCTTTCAAAACACCACATCTCTCTATATCCCCGTGACTTTTGCAGGCATTCAACAAAGACATCACCCCACACATCACTTTGGCCTCATGATAATAGCATCTTCAGCCTCATCTAAATGGCCTGCACGCCCAAGAAGATCAATCATGCAGGTGTAATGCTCAAGTAGGTTTGATGCCATGCTGTTCAGCCATGGAATCAAAGTGCTTGCCCTCGTCCACCAGTCCTCATGACTGCATGCTACTAGAAGGCAAGTAAAAGTAGCATCAGGCTGAATACCGGCAACTAACATCTCCTCAAAACAAGCTAGTGCCTTGTGACCTTCATCACAAGCACCATACCCAGATATCAGGGCTGTCCATGTCACCACATCCTTTGTGCCATGCTGTCAAAACCTGGCGTGCATCTTCCAGTTCACCACATTTTGCATACATGTCCACCAGGCAGTTGCCCACCACTACGTTATCCAGCAGTCCTCTTTCAACAATCTGTGAGTGCAGCTGCCTGCCCTTCTGTAAGGCACCAGTGCACAGGCCTTCAGAAGGCAAGCAAAAGTAACATGGTCAGCCAAAATGAGGCCTCTTGC
The DNA here is from genome assembly GCA_010909165.1 of Anthoceros angustus. Taxonomy (NCBI): domain Eukaryota; kingdom Viridiplantae; phylum Streptophyta; class Anthocerotopsida; order Anthocerotales; family Anthocerotaceae; genus Anthoceros; species Anthoceros angustus. The sequence continues at coordinate 95,725 of MU008228.1, forward strand.
TCCATTTGTCCATACAACAAGCGCCTCTTGGCCCCTTGCTGTGCATACCCAGCAATCAGGGCATTCCATGTCACCACATCCTTTATGGCCAAGCTGTCGAAAACCTGGCGTGCGTCTTCCAGTTCACCACATTTTGCATACATGTCCACCAGGCAGTTGCCCAACACGACATTTTCCAGCAGTCCTCTTTTGACAATCTCTGAGTGCAGCTGCCTGCCCTTCTCTATGGCACCAGTGCTTGCACAGGCATTGAGAAGGCAAGCAAAAGTAACATGGTTAGCCAAAGTGAGGCCCTCCTGCTCCATTTGTCCATGCAGAACAAGCGCCTCATGTCCAAGCCCTTGCTGGGCATACCCAGCAATCATTGCTGTCCATGTCACCACATTCTTTGTGATCATGCTGTCAAAAATCTGGTGCGCATCGTTCAGTTCACCACATTTTGCATACCCAGCTATCAGGGCATTCCATGTCACCACATCCTTTGTGGCCATGTTGTCAAAAACCTGGCGTGCATCTTTCATTTGGCCACATTTTGCATACATGTCCACCAGGCAGTTGCCAACAAACAAGTCATTAGAATGCCACTGCACATCATAGTGCACTTTTCTGCCAGATTCCAAGTCAGGCAATGCACAAGCTGAAGGGCAGCTACAAAGACGTGAGCATCCGCCTTCACTCCTGACCTACGCATCTCATGGTACAGTTGTATGGCCTCCTTAGGTTTCCATGCTTAGCATGCGCAGATTATGGAAAACCACATGAAGACGTTGGTTTGCCCACCCTGGTGAACACATCCATGGCCTCCTGCAGCCTACCTCCACATGCATACATGCGCAAGATATGGTTCCCCAAGTATGCATTCGACTCGTACCCAAGTTTGACAGTGAGATCATGAACTCGTCGCCCCACAACCAAATCCTTCTTAGCTGTACACAGTTTTAGCACAGTGTACAAGAGAGACTGAAATAGCAGAGTCTGTCTGCGCCAGAGATTCCAGGGCTCCAACGGCCTCAGAAAGCTTCCCTGCTGACATAACGTGCTCACGGTTCCAGCCGTTACGACGCCCATTTCCGATCCTGCACACTCCAGGTTCAGGCTTATCCGGAGAGCTGGACTCGAAGAGAGGCACCATGACCCATCTGCATATCCAAGGAAACGAGCTGTTCATCAACCCAAGCTGGCTTAAACATGTTGTTCAACCACAGCACCTCGCCGGACCCCTTACGCCGGAAGTCAGGCGAACGGAGCTCTTCTTATCTCGTCTGTTGTCCACCACATGGTAGGGTCCAGAAAAATTGTTGCCACAAGTGCTCCTGCTCCTGGCAACGACCATCGCTGGAAAACCGTCCCACCACATTTCTCGGGTGCTACACTGCTGCACCTGAGGCTTGGTGTTTGCCAGGGGACTCCTGAGGTGAGGTGAGCCGAGTTCCTCTAGGATCCCTGTACACACCAATTTGTTGGGTCCACAACGGTCCGGTTGCCATGCTGGCCATCGTTCAGGACCGTCGTCGGAAGATGACTAACAAAGACATGGCGGGTCCCCTACTGTGTGACCACACCACCCTGAAGGAGTGAGCAGACTGTTTTGCATTGCGTACCTACAAAAAAGAAGACACGTAATGGTTGCGAAGGATGCGAAGTCGTGCTTCCTTTCGCGGTGTAGTAACTACTATCTAGCTGTCTACAACTTCCTCATTCCAGAAAGAGACGATTCACTGGACTCTGATTGTGTCCGTTATGATGGGAGGCGGATCAGCGTTAGCCATCCATGTGCATCCAGCGCAGGCACAGTCACCGTGTGACCCCACAGGAGAAAGCGGTGTTCTCCGGCGTACAGACTTGGGCACCGACTACTTTCTTCATATTGTTATTTTCACGCTCGACCTTTACAACTGCAACAACCAGCTGCGAATCGATGCACACGATACCCATCCCTTACAACAATGTCCCTCTTTTCAAGCCTTGACATGATCTCCGTGGAACTGTGACAGTCACTGCACATGCGTAGATTCTTCGTTACCACCAGAGGTGTCCCACTCGGAGTGTTCAACAGACCAAACGCCAGAGCTAGCTTCTCAGCATGCCCACAAAGCACATCTTCCTTTTCCTTCTCAGACAGTGGCTTCAACACCAACTTTGTGTGAGGTACGTGGCCTCCTTCCTGCTTCAGACGTGCATTCGTGCTCTCTACCTTTAACGCAATATCATCTCTCTTTCTCCCACCAAATGTATGTACCTGCTTCTTCACCTCAATGGTCGCCACTGCAGGTTTCTTGTTAGCTCCTGCCATTCTCTGTGTTTCAATCCTGTCTACATCGGTCCACCTACCTGCATCTGCATAGGCATTGGCCATGAGCACATACGCAGACGCCCTGAGGTCCAGCCTAACAATGCTTTCAAAACACCACATCGCCCTCTCTATATCCCCATGACTTTTGCAGGCATTCAACAAAGACGTCAACCCCAACATTACTTTGGCCTCATGATAATAGCATCTTCTCAGCCTCCTCTAAACGGCCCGCACGGCCAAGAAGATCAATCATACAATTGTGATGCTCATTAGTAGGTTTGATGCCATGCTGTTTCGCCATGCAATCAAAGTACTTGCGACCCTCGTCCACCAGTCCCTCATGACTGCATGCTACTAGAAGGCAAGTAAAAGTAGCACCATCAGGCTGAATACCGGCAACTAACATCTCCTCAAAACAAGCTAGTGCCTTGTGACCTTCATCACAAGTACCATACCCAGATATAAGGGCATTCCAAGTCACCACATCCTTTGTGTTCATGCTATCAAAAGCCTGGCGTGCATCTTCCAGTTCACCACATTTTGCATACATGTCCACCAGGCAGGTGCCCACCACTACGTTATCCAGGAGTCCTCTTTCAACAATCTGTGAATGCAGCTGCCTGCCCTTCTGTAAGGCACCAGTGGTTGCACAGGCTTTCAGAAGGCAAGCAAATATAACACGGTCAGCCAAAATGAGGCCCACTTCTTCCATTTGTCCATACAGCACAAGCGCCTCTTGGCCAGTCCTTGCTGCATACCCAGCAATCAGGGCCGTCCATGTCACCACATCCTTTGTGGCCATGCTGTCAAAAACCTGGCGTGCATCTTCCAGTTCACCACATTTTGCATACATGTCCACCAGGCAGTTGCCCACCACAACGTTATCCAACAGTCCTCTTTCGACAATCAGTGAGTGCAGTTGCCTGCCCTTCTGTAAGGCACCAGTGCTTGCACAGGCCTTCAGAAGGCAAGCAAAAGTAACATGGTCAGCCAAAATCAGGCCCTCCTCCATTTGTCCATACACAACAAGCGCCTCTTGGCCGAGTCCTTGCTGCATACCCAGCAATCAGGGCATTCCATGTCACCACATCCTTTGTGGCCATGCTGTCAAAAACCTGGCGTGCATCTTTCAGTTCACATTTTGCATACATGTCCACCAGGCAGGTGCCAACAAACAAGTCAGGAGGAATGCCACTGAGCAACACATCACTGTGCACTTTTCTGCCAGATTCCAAGTCGGCAGCAAATGCACAAGCTTGAAGGGCAGCTACAAACACATGAGCATCTGCCTTCACTCCTGACCTACGCATCTCATGGTACAGTTGTACGGCCTCATTAGGTTTCCCATGTTTAGCATGGGCAGAGATGATGGAAGACCACATGAAAACATCTGGTTTGCCTACCCTGGTGAACACATCCATGGCCTCCTCTAGCCTACCTCCACATGCATACATGCGCAAGATATGGTTCCCCAAGTATGCATTCGACTCGTACCCAAGTTTAACAGTGAGATCATGAACTCGTCGCCCCAAAACCAAATCCTTGCTAGCTGTACACAGTTTCAGCACAGTGCAAAACAAAGACAGCGGAATAGCAGAGCCTGTCTGCGCCAGAGATTCCAGGGCTCCAACGGCCTCTGAAACCCTCCTCTGCTGACAAAACATGCTCACGGTTCCAGGCGTTACGACGCCCATTTCCGATCCTGCACGCCTGCCAGGTTCAGACTTATCTGGAGAGCTGGACTTGGAAGGAGAGGCACCGTGAGCCATGTGCGTATCCAAGGAGACGAGCTTCTCATCAACCCAAGCTGGCTTGAACATGCTGTTTAACCACAGGACCTCCCCGGACCCCTTGCGCCGGAAGTCAGGCGAACGGGAACGGGAGCTCTGCTTATCTCGTCTGTTGTCCCACCACATGGCAGGCTCCAGAAAGAATTGTTCCCACAAGTGCTCCTGCCCCTGCTCCTGCTCCTGCTCCTGGCAACGACCGGCATAGCTGGGAAAGGGAAATCTGTCCCCACTCACCCATTTTCTCGGAAGTGGAAGTGCTGGGCTCCTTACACTGCTGCACCTCCAGGCTTCATTGTTTGCCACGAGTTGACTCCCTAAGATGAGGTGACCGGGACCCGGAGTTCCTCCTAGGATCCCTGTGTATGTACACGAGCCAATTTGTTGGGTCCACAACGGGTCCGGTTGCCATAGTGCGGCCATCGTTCAGGGACCGCTGTCGGGAGATGATTGTGGCAGGGTCCCCGGGTACTGTGGATGACCACGCCACCTTGAAGGGGCGGGTAGTCTGTTTTGCATTCCTTACCTCCCAGAACTAAAACAAACAAACGTTATGGTTTCCAAGTTTGGGACGGAAACGGGGGGCATGTGCATGTGAAGTCATACGTATGCATATGCTTCATGTCGGTTGCCCAGGTACCGCGTACGGCCTGGCAATGTCATACTCCTGGCATGGCCTTCCTCTCCCTCGCCCTCGCCCCCATTCTCTTTCTTCTCTTTGGGTACGACGCCGCGACCGGCAAGCGCAAGCGAGGGCGCTGGGAAACTATTTCAAAGTTCTCGCTTGCCCTAGACGGAAATGGAGGCTTTAGGTAAGAAAAAAACTGAGAAATCCCATGTACCCCTAGACCATCTCCCAGGCCAAAGGGAGACTATAGAGGAACAAACCAGGCAAAAAGTTCATTAGCCTCGCGATCGCTCATCTTGAAATTATCTACGACTCCAAAAATGTATGATCCGGGATATGACTCGGCCTACCTATCATTGATATAAAAGGGCCTACCTACCACTAGTGTCGAAGATGCAGCGATAACTAATTGGTGCGACGACGTTCATCATGTTCTTGCTTGCAAGTGCACGGAGGGAATGCCAAACCATGAGCATGACATGTGGGTTTGTCAGAGGAAGGCCGTACCATGAGCATGGCATGTGGGTTCGACAGAGGAAGGCCATACCATGAGCATGGCATGTGCAGAGAAAGGCCATACCATGAGCATGGCATGTGCAGAGAAAGGCCATACCATGAGCATGGCATGTGAGTTTGTCAGCGTGAAAAGAAGGTCATACCATAAGCATGGCATGTCGGTTTGGCAAGCCAGGTGTAGCCCATGGGAATACACTATGTGCTTTGAGCACTCATACAAATATAGGACTGCAGCAAAATGATACTATTGCAATGCCCAGTGACGTTCTGTCATCCTTAAAAGCCTATGACAAGCAGGGGGCTCTATCTTGTGAGTGATAATTTATACATATTATAGAAAATTAGTGAGTAAATTACATATTATTTCAATCAAGAAAAGGTCATACTATATATGTTGAAAAGACAACTTAAACTAATAACTGAAAAGACATGTCTATTCAACCTAGGGACACAACCCTAATGAACGGGTATCAGCTGGATAACTAATAATGATTAATTACTAATGACATTATCCACTAAACCCTAATCATGATACAACACTATTATTTCTACACTCCCACTTGTTGATCATGAGGAAAGGACAGTCTTCACTCTCGCAAGTTCCTTGTGAGACTGTTGTTCAAGCTAAGGATCGTCCAAGTCCAGTCACGCCCAAGCACACTGTGTACGTTTGAGTCTGAGCTTAGGCTTCGGCTTCCCAAGACTTTGCGCTCATAAGCAACTCAAGTGTGAAGTCGTCTGCGGCAAGGTGCACTTCTTTCTTTACCGCGAACATACGCGCTGTGTTTCATTGTGCCTTCTTGTGGGAAGGAGAAGACGGCGTGATCTCACGGTCTTCTTCTGAGTTTGCGTCTCCGCCTCCCAAACGCCGATGTCAGCCCCGCAACAGTCTCGGCCGGTTTGCTTCAACTAGAACAGCTGCTCAAGCTTCTCGCATGAATGTTGATGCAACTGTGTCGGAACGAAAACGCCCAAGAGGCTGCCCTCGGGGCACAACTCGAGAATTTCTGGCTAACAGAGTTGTTGCGATAGCTCCGGTTCCTCTCACTGGTGCGGCTGCTACTGGACAAAAGCACGAGATGGGTGCCTACTCACAGCCGGCTAAATCAGGTGAAAGGTGTCTGCCAAAAGTCTCTTGTGCTTAGCACAGGTGCAAAGAAAACGAGTTTGAATACTCAGAGCTGGAATTCCACCAAGCTGTTCTCTGAAAATTCCCTGTCCCTTCAAACATCACGCAGGAGACAAAGATTGTGACGCTCGGCAACTGCAAGCAGCCATGTTCTCCTCTCTGGTACAAGTGTGATTACTTCAGGGTGAAGATGATCAGGGTTCCCGTTGTTGCATGTCAGGAATTTTCTGGCCATGTAATAAGCTATTACAGTGAGTCTCCTGCCATCAAATTTTCCTTAGAAGCCTTTCTTACTAGCATATTATCACTAACTCCCACTTGCTGTGAACAGGGTGTTGAATAGATAACCATCTCGGGTTAAATATACCTAGTTAATTAGGTTAAATACATTATACTATAAATACTCTTGGTGCTTCATGTTTCAATTATTCACGCTTTTCATATTCCTCCTATCCATAAGCATACGTTACTATCAAGCTACCGATGCTCTATGGATCGGATCATGGTATCAGAGCTTGATGCCATGTACGATTTTTGTTTCTTGTGCAATGCCTCACAGGAAGGAATCACGTGCACCACCTCCATCGCGTGATGTTTTTCCACGCCACTGTATAGGATTGCAGTGGATTCCACCAATGCGTGACGGGCCATGGGATCAATACTTTTGTTAAAATCCTAGCAGTAGGATTGTGCATCCCTTACATCTAGTCTAGCATGATTGAGATGCTACATTCTCGAAGATATTTTGTGGTATTCTCTCTATGTCAAAAATGTATACAAAGTACGTCTTAAATAGTGTTTGTGGGTGTCTCTTCCGAAGAGGCACACCCGTTCGTAATTACTAATTACTATTAGTTACGATCTACGGTAACTAGTTGGACGGCGAGGTTACGGACAGATTATCCATTTCGTAACACTCCCTCTTAAGCTGGACGTAACCTACAGCAATGGGAGCTATCTCCCATGGAGCGCGATGCTCCTCTTTGGTGCGCTCCCTTTGAAGGCTAAGGAAAGCCTGTACAAGCCGTCTTGGGGTACGGCACTGAATAGGCACAAGTCAGGACTTGTGGTCCTGGAAAAGTAGCATGACCCCCTTGAAACAAGCATCTCAAGATCGCCTTGCTTCAGCAGCTGAGTCATGGAGATCAAGTTCTTGCCCATTTGCAGGACGAGGAGCACAGGCTCCAAGGTAAGCACCGAACCATCCTTGAGAGGAAATTCGCAAGTGCCTTGTCCCGCGATTGGCAGGCTAGATCTACTCAATTCATCACCGAGTAACACCCTTTCCTTGAGAGGATGAGTATTCAGCTTGGTGAATAGAGTACGGTCGTTGCATACGTGGGCAGTGGCTCCACTGTCCAGATACCACCCCGCATCCTTATGCAACTCGGTGTTGAGGCAAACCATAAGTATCTTTACGGTTTTTCTCTCCGTTGTGCTGGCGCTCCCTTTAACTGCAACGCTGGCTGCCTGTCTCAAGTCAGCCTTATGCGGCTCTCCAGCCTCTTTCTTGCGGCACTCTCGTGCCCAATGGCCGGCGGCTCCGCACCAGTGGCAGTTACCAGCTCGGCGAGGAGGGGCAGAGGTTGAGTCACCTTTAGGGGTGAGTTTCGCCTTGCCCTTCGAATTCCTCCCGGGCTCGAAATGGGTGGAAAGCGCCCTGTCTGCATCGGGCTTGGACCCTCCTGCAGAGCTAAGGCGGCTCGCCCCGCCGACATGAGCACCAATAATATCTTCCACTGTGAGGGTGGAGGGTGTACCTGACTTACCATGAGTCGATACCAACATCAGGCTGGTCACGAAGTTGTGGTAAGACGGTGGTAAGCTCATTAGCAGCTGTGCAGCGGCATCGGTCTCCGACATGGTTGAGCCAAGGGAGGCGAGTTGCCCTCGCAGCTGTCTGAACTTCGAGGTGTGGGCAGAAATCGCATCGGTCTCCTTCATCCTCAAGGAGTTGAATTCCTGCCGTACACTGTACAAGGTTAGAACATTGTTAACATTGTAGGTGTTAGATAGCTGGTCCCAGATGGCAGAAGCCTCCTTGAGGAACTCCACGCTGGGCACCAGGCTTGAGTCGAGTCCGCTGATGAGGAGGGCAATTGCAATCCCATTCAAGTAGTCCCATCGTTCAATGTCAGCGACTGACGGGGGAGGTGTGGCTGAAGAGTTAGGCTTCGGAAGGGTGCCGTCAACAATCTTCCAAACACCTCGACCTATCAGTATGGACTTCATGCGAACTCGCCACACAGGGTAGTGTTGGCCATTGAATCTATCTTTCTCTTTGATCTGGTCGGTGAAGAACGGTACTACTCCCACAGGGGAGGCATCTTAGCCATGGGAGCGATGGCGTCGGCGAAAGCGAGTTGAAGTGTTGTATAAGTTGATTCACCACGCCTCGTAAGTTGTGGTCATAAAACTTCAAGTTGAATCCTCGTCGGGTTGTTGGTGTGGCAGGTGAACAAAGGAATCTCTCCTCCACGAATGCCGACAAAAGATCCTTGAAGAAAACAATATCCCCCTCTTGCTTGCTTTTAACTCTCCACTTTCTTCTCTTTTTTTTTTCCTGTTCCACCGGGCTTGAGTCGAGTCCGTGATGAGGAGGGCAATTGCAATCCCATTCAAGTAGTCCCATCTGTCAATATCAGCAACTGATGGGGGAGGTGTGGCTGAGGAGTTAGGCTTCGGAAGGGTGCCGTCAACAATCTTCCAAACACCTCGACCTATCAGTATGGACTTCATGCGAACTCGCCACACAGGGTAGTGTTGGCCATTGAATCTATCTTTCTCTTTGATCTGGTCGGTGAAGAACGGTACTACTCCCACAGGGGAGGAAGTACTGCTAGCCATGGGAGCAGTAGCGTCGAGCGAAAGCGAGTTGAAGTGTTGTATAAGTTGATTCACCACGTCTCTGTAAGTTGTGGTCATAAAACTTCAAGTTGAATCCTCGTCGCGGGTTGTTGGTGTGGCAGGTGAACAAAGGAATCTCTCCTCCACGAGTGCCGACAAAAGATCCTTGAAGAAAACAATATCCCCCTCTTGCTTGCTTTTAACTGCTCTCCACTTTCTTCTCTTTTTTTTTTTTCCTGTTCCACTGGGGCTTGCTTCCTTGCTCCTTTGTCCTTTTTTTTTTTTTTTGGCTCCGCTATATGCCTTTATATTTCAGGTGAATATATATGTGTAGAGATACATATATATGCTACTTTGAAACTCTTTAAGTAGAAGTGAAAACCGTGCAATTGCAACCAAGACAGGTTAGTCTGGTGGCAAGTCCATTGACCTAGAAGGCGGAGGTTGCAGGTTCAAAACCTGCAAGCCTCAGAGGAAATCTTATTTTGAAAAAGAAACCAGTGGGGGGATAAGGGGGGGGAGGCCCGTTCCGCGCGGGAGCGGTCGCGCCGTTCCGCGCGGGAGCGGGCGCGCCCGTTCCGCCGGGTCGCGCCGTTCCGTGCGGGCGCGCCCCTGCGCGCTGTTCCGCCTGGGCGCGGGGGTTACCACGCCGTTTCGGCCGTGGCTCTGCGACGCGCACCAGCGCCCGGGGGGGATCCTCCCGCGGTGCGCCTCCCACGCACCCTGCCCACCGTGCTCCGGGCACGATTCAGCGCTGCGGTTTCAGAGGTGAGGTCGCCCCGCCAGGGCGCACCTCCTGCGCCCGCAACCGGAGCGCCACGCGGCGCACGGTGTGCGCAATCAGGCAGGGTACAGCGCCTCCGGCCGCATTGCCTGCATGCACACACCCCCTAAATGGGGTCTGTGGAGCGCGCCGTTCACCCTGAGGTGAGGGCGCTGCCTCTCTTGGCTCGCGGCTGGGGTGAGGGAGGCAAGGATTGCCGCTCCTCCCGCCCGCAATTGCTGGCCAAATCTCGATTTTCGTGTGCCTGCAACAAGCAGACGCGCACCAAGATAGCTTCAATCCGGCGGAGGGAGGACTTCAATTCTCGTGCAAGTTTGTTGAATTCCAGCCTATTGATGGAATTCACAGCATCATGTTGTCTTGCAGGTGTAATTGGTGGGGGCCGTAGGTCCAAGCTTGCTTGCAGGTCCAGATCACGGTGCCGGCGGTGGTAGAAATTGTGAAGAAATCTGTCTCCGCACGCCTGAGATGGTGGGCCTGAACGCAACGATGGAGCCTCACGGCAGCGGGTGCACAAGGCTATTGTAGGCTCGTGGGTCATTCTTCGTCGAGGCAGCCATGTGCCTTGGTTTGCATGCCACGGCAGCTCTCCATGTTGAGAGCTTCTACGATGGGGCTGCCGCCACGGCATCTCCCCTAGACTCCTGTAGGATCATAAGCGTGAACCATGCTCTGATACCATGTTAAAATCCTAGCAGTAGGATTGTGCATCCCTTGCATCTAGTCTAGTATGATTGAGATGCTACATTCTCGAAGATATTTTGTGGTATTCTCTCTATGTCAAAAATGTATACAAAGTACGTCTTAAATAGTGTTTGTGGGTGTCTCTTCCGAAGAGGCACACCCGTTCGTAATTACTAATTACTCTTAGTTACGATCTACGGTAACTAGTTGGACGGCGAGGTTACGGACAGATTATCCATTTCGTAACAACTTTGATGAGTATCGCACCATGATCCGCGCACATTGGTATAGGCAAGCACAAGAACGAAGACAGTGCCGCAATCAATTGAGAGACAACCATTCTGATAGAAATTTGCAGAGAAATCGGAGAACCCGAAGGGATCCATCAATTTATGATAATCTGCAGAATTCTAAATTGAAGGAAAAGTTTCTAAACTTAGATGAAGCGATTTTAGATGAGGAGAATAATGATGATGTTCCAGCTTCTGACGAATCACTGTCGAAATTGATTCATTACTATTACGGCAGAATTGACAATCGCATCTCACAGTTGATTGCAAGGCAAGACCTGTTTCTCACAGCTTTACACGATATGGAGAAGAGAATGCAGCATGGAATGGATCAGTGCAGCAAGGACATCAGCAATGGTGTGTCGGCTACTCAGAATCTGATCCAGTTATTTCTACAGTATGCTGATGTAAAGTTGATACAGAAATTGGGTCAATCAGGGCAGAGCCATGCAGATCATGTTCTTTGAATTTCGCTGCCTGTGGAGGGGACCATTGGAGTGACGCGCAGCAATTTGGCGTCCACTTCTGTCACACTGGAGCAGTGAATTGTGTGATTGTGTCATCAGATCAGATGCGTTCTATGTACAACTCATCCAGTTTCATCTTTGCTGCCACTTGACAGTTGAGCGGTTATTTCCCCTGCCACCAGAATGTCACCAGAACACTTTCATTAGATTTTAGGGCACGTTTCAAAATTTAGGTCAGTTTTTCTTAATTAGTTTTTTAGGGCCTTTTTCATAATAGTTTTGGATAGTTACTTTAGATATGAACCATCACCTCCTTGTTCGTTGACATTTTCCCGTAGCTGTCTGTAAACACTCTTCCTTGTAGCAGTCTTACAGCCCCTTTGCGCACTTGATATCCTGCATTTCACCATGTCAACTCCCTCATTTACGTCTGACATAAAGGATAAAGACCGCTTTAATGGAACGAGATTTGACATCTGGAAGGTTCGCATGAAAACTACCTTGGTAGCTGGTGGCATCTGGAATGTTGTTGATGGTTCCTACAAGGATCCTGGTGTACCTGGTGCAACAGGAGTTCCTACAACTGTCACTCAAGCTGACAAGGACAAATGGGATGGCTTCAATAGCATTGCTATTGCTCTCTTGGTCAACGGCTTGGATGCTGACCTCATTCCTGAAACTGAATACTTGGTTAATGCCAAGGATATATGGGACCAATTGTCAAACACTTACAAGGTTCAGAATATGATGACTCTTTGCGCAGTTTGCCTTGAACTCTGCAGCCTGCGGATGAGAGACGGTGAATCTGTGTCACATCATATTAGCCAGTTTCGACGTTTGCGATCCCAACTCAACGCACTTGGGAGTCCTATGACTGAGGCTGACGTAGTGGCACAGTTTCTGGTCAGCCTCCCCACAAGCTATCAAACTTTTGTTACCACTCAAAATATGCCTATTGCTCTTCCTGGACAGTCCCTACCAGCTGGTTCTCCAACCCCTTCGCTGGAGGCTGTGGTGGGAGCACTATACCAAGAAGAACAAACACGATTTATGAGAGGGCAGCAAAAGCAACATAAAACTGACAAAGTTTTCTCAGCAACTCGAGGCCGAGGTAGAGGAAGGGGAAGACATCCGAATCAACGTGCTGGCTTTGGTTCGTACATACCTAGCAACACTGGTTCATCTTCCTCTGCTACGAAACGACAAGGTACATGCAATTGGTGTGGTACTCCAGGGCATTGGGCACGGGAATGCCGGAAAAAGAAAGCCGGCGAGCCCCAACGGGCTTCTTCTCGACCCTCTGCACATACAGTCACACAACAATGTAGTCAGGACAGACAGTCCTCAACAACATCCACAAATTCAGGCAAGCCAGTAGTAAAGATCCTTACTGTTTGTCTTAACACTTTAACGAGTGAGGTGGATTGTTGGTTTTTGGACTCAGGGGCAACAGCCCATATCTGTCGGGATGAATCTCTCTGTACCAGTTTAACCCTATCAGCCGTTGCTGAAAAAGTATACTTGGGTGATGAGAGTGTAGGGAGTAGTCTTCAGATCCTTGGTAGAGGAGTCTGTAATTTTCCCTTACACGATGATAGCGTGTTAGTCCTCCCAGACGTCTTGTATGTACCTAAGATGGCTAAGAATTTAATGTCACTTAGCAGATTGATGAAAATGAAGGATTTAGTCCTTACCGTCTCAGAAGCCACTTGTTGTTTCTCTAGACGTAGTGCCCCAGCCATATGTATCTTCAAAGCTTTTGTAGATTCAGAATTGTACCGTCTTGACATTTCCTGCCTCCGACGACAGCAAGCATGTTCCACCACAGTTGGCAGCTTAACAGCTATCCAGCAGGCCAAGCTGTGGCATGCACGCCTGGGCCATGCTAACAGAACTAAATTGATTGATGCCTCTAAGCAGGACTGCTATCGTGAGCCTCTCCCACGTTGTTTCAAGGAGCTGCCTATTTGTGAAGTTTGCACCCTTGCAAAGCAACGAGAGACTCCTTTTCCAAGAGCACCTGCACACAAGTCAACATCAGTCCTCGACCTCGTGCACACAGACATATCAGGCAGGCTACAGATTCCGTCACTTGGAGGTGCAGCCTACTTTCTTACTTTAACTGATGACTATAGCCGGTATACGTGGACATACCCGATGCACCATAAGAATGATACATTCCCCATCTTCAAGGATTGAGTTAGAAGTACAGACCGCGTTGGTTGTGGTTACCTTAGCTAAACCCAGCATGGTCATACCCTTTGGTATCTAGTACCGAAGAGGTACAACTCTTCAGACACAGGCTATAAAAGCCCACCTCTTGTAATCAATTGTATCAATTAGTAAAAGCACTATCTTTGATCAAACGCTTCCGCAAAGCACCTCAAACTTGGTATCAGAGCATAGTTTGATTACTAAGTCCACCATGCATTATGATGTGAATCTAGATGTTCTTCTAACATGCAACGTCTTTCCAATGTTTTTGGTATTTGTAATTTGAAGCTATTTTATACTTATTCATAGTTTCACTTATATTCAACCAAACATGTTTTTTCTAATAAAATATTTTGGCTTCTTTTATGATTAACCTTTATATTCATTAAAGTTTCATGGCTCATTGCCACACAACCATTCTTCCTTGCACAAGACTTTGTTCCTTTCTCATTTCACTTAAAGTTACAACATGGCAAGAACGCATTCAAAGAATAAATCTAGTGCTAGAAGACTTAGAGATCACAACAGAGGTGGTTATCACCACTCCTCTTGTTTATCAACACGAGCCTCTATCTCTAGAAATCTTCTGCAATTAGGAACAACAATTGAATTCTCTCTTTTCTTGAGACAATGGAAGGAAGAACTTTCATTCTCTACTTGTCCAAACTTTGATGTCAAATCTTCCTAAAGGATGTTGGTCAAGAAGCTCAGATTCAAGTCTACAACGGTATTGTGGAGATGTATCCTCAACACCATTATCTTCTTTTAACATAACCTCACCTCGATATACTCACACACCATTCTCTCTTCAAAATCGTCATCTACAAATTCACCTCATGATCAACTACTATTAACTTAAGAAGAAAGTGGTATTTTGATGGACGATCAAGATCGAAAGCCCCTCACGATCGACATTCACATGTTTTCTAAACAACAATGGTGGCCTTTTTCAACATCACACCAAGCATCGATCAAGATTTGAGACCTCACATCAGGCCCCTTGTGGACTCAATACACTCCTAGCCATGCAACAATTCCTATCAAGCCGCAGTGATTCTACCGCAACTTTTCGAATTTAGGACTTCATGAGATCTATCATGGAGGTTTAGGTGGCTCGCCAATCAAAGACGCCCATCTACAAGCCTCTACAAGCGCCGAGCTCCCAATGCCGGGTTACCCTCATTCTCCATCGACCAGAGATTTGAACGGATGTCACACAAAGCTTTCGCCCGAGACTCAACAATTATGCTGCGCCCACCATCCAAAAGCATTGTTGATTTCGGAGTGCGTCAGGCGATTCGGCCCATTCTGCACGCCTCGCTTCGATCAATCATTGGATACCGCGCCAAATGCCTCCTTGTTTCTCTACCAGGCGCTGCTGCGCCCGTCGCCCGGCGCGCTTGATGGCGGTCTGCGGGCGATCGAGGGAGTCGATCCGCACCGCCTCAGTGCGCGCCCGAGGCGGAGATGCAACCCGCGCCCCCGCGCTCATCGCGACCCGGTGCCCTAAAATTGACAAAGTTTTTTCGCGTTCACCGCATTGAAACGCCGCTTTTTGGGTATGAAACGCCCCCGTTTCTTACTCGTTTCTATCCTTTGACATCCTTCGAGACTCTCCCTCCCTGACGTGACTTTGGTAGCTCGCCACCTCTTTTTAAAGCGCCACGGTTGGTTCTTCATCTTTGAATCAAACAAGAGCCCTTGTCGCGCGCCTTCCATCGGCGACATTGCTTCGGCTATTTTTATGAGCAAGCTGGTGCTACTGCTCAAGAGCTATTCCATTTGGAGTGTCATCACCTTTGGGATCATCTTCATCAGCTCTCTGAGTCGGTGCAGTCAGCTGCCCAAGCAGTTCGGCAACTTGCTACGGTCTATGCTCCTAGTGACCGCGGCATCGTTCACTGGGCTGTTTGACTTTTCATAATCATCCTTGGCCTTCGGGATCTTTAGCAACGTAACATTTAATTTGCTCATAGTCAAGCGTTGCTATATATATCTGAAGACTTCTTAGCTTCTTGTCATAACTTGGAGTTGGCGTTCTATATATATATCTATCACTTCTATCACGATGGCCACCTCTCCAAATGTGCCACCCATTCCCATCATCAATTATATGAATGTGACATCGATTTTAAGGAGAAGGACCGTTTGACGGCACTAAGTTGAAATATGGTCCAAGCGTATGCGTTCATCTTAAATACCGAGATCTAATTGGCATAGTTGATGGGCACCTCAAGCCCATCGGCCCTCGCTCGACTCTTGGATCAAACAAGACAGCTTGCACTTCACATTCTTATTTCGGGCCTTGGCGAAGTCACACTACATCATCTTGATGGGGCTACTCTGCTGCGAGGCATGGCGGCTAGTAGATATTTTCAATCTACCAATGTTATGACATTGCATGAATCTAATTTTATTCTTACGCATGCATAATAATGAGAGCATTGGTACTTATGTTGGGAAGTTTCGATATCTTGGCCCAGTCGCTTAGGCACTCCTTATCGAATTTGAAGCTTGTGTCCAACTCGGCCTCCCTTCCCGCCACTTTTCAAGCATTTGTGTCCTCTCGAATGGCACTCGAGAGGCTCATCAGCGGTAAAGGCGACACCCAACATTTCCATCTCCGAAATTGCGGCGCTCTCCTTCAAGAGGAGGCTTCCAGATTCAACGCCGGCACTTCGAAGCATGGTGGTGAACGAGTTATGTTCGTTAGCAAAGGCCGTCGCCACGCGTGACGCCGTCGTCCTCCTCCACCTGAGAGACGGCCCTTCACTGCGCCTTCTCCGGCTCCTTCTCGCGGTCCTTCCTTCTCCAAGCCTGGTGGTTCCGAAGCCTGCATTTGCAACTGGTGCCGATGCCACTGGAGCCCGACCGCTGCAAGAAGAAAGCTGGTGAGCCTCGACGTCCTTCCAAGTCTGCCAATATGGCCTCGACCTCCAAGCAGGAGCAGGCCGACATTGCCCTCACAGTCTGCTTGGTAGCTTTCGAATACAAGACCTCTTGGCTATTGGACTCACCGCCCGCATATTTGCCGCCATCACCATATGTTTTCGATTATCTCCTGCAAGATCAACGTTTTGTTCTTCTCGGCGATGACTCGACCTTACTATTGCGGCACTGCAGCGCTTTTACTCTTGAAGATGGTTCTCCTTCTTTTAAGTGATGTGCTACATGTTCCGCAAATGGCGAAGAATCTTATCTCCGTCCGACACTTGGTGAAGGACGGTACTTTCGAGCTAGAGTTGGCGGTGATTGCCTCCTCACAAGATCTGCTCTCGGTCGTGGTTGCTAGAGGTCGTCCGCGGCATGACCTCTATGTCTTCTCCGCCACTGCAGATCATGCCTTCCTCGACCCGGCTCCGCCATGGCCCGCTGCGGTCGGCGGAGTTCTCGCAAAGGTGACTCCCTATTATGGCATTCTCGGCTTGGACATATTAATCATGATAAGCTTTTAGAGATGTCTAGGCATGATTTATTTAGGGATAAGCTACCACACTTTTCACAGACTCCACCGTTATGTGAACCTTGTATATATGCTAAACAACGTAGCTTCCCCTATCCTACTCTACACCGTCAGACTACTCATTATGAGTTGGTCCATGTTGATCTTTGTGGTCCACTCCCGTCCCTTCACTTGGCGCGCCGCACTTTATGACTATTGTTGATGACTATAGTCGCTATACCTTTGCTATTCCGCTCAAGTTGAAGAGTGATTCCTTGGCTCCTTTACTCCTTTTGTCACTATGAGCCGCAAACCGGTTGCAAGCTTGGTGCATTAGATCGACAATGCGGAGAATTAAATAACCGCAATTTAAGGACTTACATCTTGAGAGGGATTATCCGTCGGTTCGGTTCCTATACTTCTCAGAATGGGGTTCTTGAAAAGGCCAGCGGCGATCGCTCGCCATGGCCGCGCCATGCTAGCCGCTCGGCTCCCCAAACCCTTCGGGCGGCGGTTAATCTGCGGCGTATCTCCGCACGGGGTTCTTTCCAAGTCGGCCCCGCCGACACCCTTTGAGTCCATGGATATAAGCCTCTTATTACTCATCTTGGATTTTGGTGCCCGCCTATGCTAATATTCCTTCTCGCGACAAGCCGCCGTGCTCGCAAGTCGGTATTTTTGGCGAGGACCGTAAGGCTTATAAACGGTTGACTTGGATACCCATGCTATTGTATATGCTCGCCTGTCACTTTTGATGAGGCTCGGTTAGCATCTGCTCGAGTCCATGGATTACGCCGGCTCCTTGACGACACGCTTCTTCCGACCAGGTGACCTTATGCAGTTTTGACTCGGCCTCTTTCCGGACTCGGTCCCCGCACTTTGCTCCATCCGGCCTCTTCACCTCAAGCACCTATACCTATTATTCCCGCCGGGGAAGATGAAACAGCCATTGTTGATCCTTATGAAAGCAGAGACTTTGGTGCTCTTAATTCACAAGACCCGAGATGCCTCGCTCCACCTTCTCCGTAACACTTGATCCGGCCCAAGCGGGTATCCTTCACATCACAACCGAGACACCTGGAATGAGATCCCTTTGATTTAGAGTTCAATCAAGTGGCTACACCACCGCGCAGTCATTTCAACGCCTTGATGTTGCCCTTGAGAGGAGATCCTCTCACTCTTCAAGAGGCATATTCGCGACGATGCTAAGTGGAAGTTGCTATTGATGATGAATATAATTCTCTTATCAAAAACAATACTTGGACTCTAGTAAACTTGCCAAAGGCGAACTCATCAAATGCAAGTGGGTTCTCAAAACTAAATTCCAGGAGGTTGAACCTCGTATTCGCTATAAGGCGAGACTAGTGGCTAAGGGTTATAGTCAGAAAGAGGGAGTGGACTATCAGGGCGATAAGGTTTATTCACCTGTAGTCAAGGCTGCTTCCGTGAGAATGCTCCTGGCTTTATGTGCCGAGCTTAATCTGGAAATTTATCAGCTTGATGTTTGTATTGCTTTCCTTTATGGTCATCTGCAAGAAGAGATCTATATGGATCAACCAGAAGACTATGAAGATGAGCAATACCCAAACAAGGTGTGTAAACTTATTCGTTCTATTTACGGACTAAAGCAAAGCCCACGTTTATGGTATGAGAGAATGGACTCTTACCTCAAGAAGATAGGTTTATCCAAAGTGAAGCGGACACCAATATCTATGTACTCATGAGACAGCTCCCTTGTCTTGGTTGCACTATATGTTGATGACTTAGTTATTCGCAACAGCTCCTATCACGATCGGTTCACGGAAACACGCCTTCGAGATATTCGGAGAGAAAACCAAGTATCATGCATCTTCGTATTTGGCTCGAGAGCTTTATATATACGCGAGGCGTAAACTTGACAACCGTTCAAGGGTTAATATTTGTTGATTCTGTTGAGATTGCTAAAGCTTACAAACTTATTGATGCGACACTTACACCTACTATAGCGAGTGTAACTTTCACGGAACACTAGAGCCACCGATCCACGGGGTGGCATATTACTTGAACAACATGATGGTCATTTGGCGTTTCTGAGATGAACATGACGACTACCCTGATGATGTTGATGGAGATGCTCCTCCAGGTATCCAATCTTTTCCTCTTGTACAGCCTGTTGTGGTGCATCAACAGCCTCCGCCATTAGCACCTGTCCAACCACTAGTCCTTGATCCTCCAGCTGGTGATCCACAAGATGATAGACCTGTCGCAGATCCTGTCCCATATCCAGACAATCACTTAGATTCAGCATCTGAACCTGACAGTTCTTTCCAAGATTCTGATTCTGCAGGTGAAGATGAGCCATTACATTCCGGATGCACACGAGCCTGTTAGTTCTACCGTGTGCATCGCCCTCCTCGAGTGGACAACCTCGTTACATCCATTGATTTCGCGTCGGTCTCACTCCCACTATCCACCATGTTTCCCCACCGGTTATTCCTCCCGAGCTGTCACCCTTAAGGAAGCCTTCTTAAGCCCGAGATAGGGATAAGTGGAAGTTGCTATTGATGATGAATATAATTCTCTTATCAAAAACAATACTTGGACTCTAGTAAACTTGCCAAAGGCGTAACCATCACAAATGCAAGTGGGTTCTCAAAACTAAATTCCGGAGGTTGAACCTCGTATTCGCTATAAGGCGAGACTAGTGGCTAAGGGTTATAGTCAAAGAGGAGTGGACTATCGTAGGCGATAAGGTTTATTCACATGTAGTCAAGGTCGTGAGAATGCTCCACGGCTTTATGTGCCGAGCTTAACTGGAAATTTATCACTTGATGTTTGTCTTGCTTTCCTTTATGGTCATCTGCAAGAAGAGATCTATATGGATCAACGAAGACTATGAAGATGAGCAATACCCAAACAAGGTGTGTAAACTTATTCGTTCTATTTACTGGACTAAAGCAAAGCCCACGTTTATGGTATGAGAGAATGGACTCTTACCTCAAGAAGATAGGGTTTATCCAAAGTGAAGCGGACACCAATATCTATGTACTCATGAAGGACAGCTCCCTTGTCTTGGTTGCACTATATGTTGATGACTTAGTTATTCGCAACAATATTGAACTAGTTAACAAGATTAAAGTGACCTTAGTAAAGAATTCGAGATGAAGGATCTCGGCAAAGTTAAATATATTCTTGGTATGCATGTACATAGAGATACCACGGTGCTATCTATCTCCATCAAGGAAGATATGTAGTGGTATGTTAAAACGCTTCAATTTGGAGAATGCACGCCCCACACCGGCCGTAGGAGTTAAGCTTTCATCGCTACATCACAATCGAGCAGGAAAAGAAAGAGATGGAAAATATTCCTTATCGTATGGGAGTTGGTACTCTCATGTTCTTGAGTAATCGGACGGACGATATCTCAAATCATAAATGCTATTGCTCGGTTCTCGGAGAATCCGGAAAGGATCACGGGTTGCTCTCAAGCGCATCATGCGGTACCTCAAGGGTACTCCAAATTATGGCCTCGCTTCAAGCCTAGCGGAAAGAAGCATCCGCCATCGACATGCTTTGTCGATGCAGTTGGGCTTGACGACACCGAAAAAGTATCTCAAAGATATTGCTTTCTTCGGCTCCACTTTGTTAATTGGTCTTGTAGAAAACAAGCTGCAATATCACTTTCATCAATGTAATCGAGTACAAAGCACTCAAAGCCACGAAAGAGGTGAATGGGAAGAAAGCTATGTGAAGATTTGGATATGAAGGATGTCCCGTATAGACATGCTGTGGGAAGCCTCTTGTTTGTGAGCAATTGGACACGTCCTGATATCACGTTTGCAGTGAACACTGCTTCTCAGTTCTTGGAATGTCCTGGGAGAAATCATTGGACAGCAGTTAAACGGGTATTCCGTTACCTCAAGGGTACACATTATTTGGGCCTATGTTACAAGCGAGGAGGTTCACACCCTACCTTACATGGTTTCGTTGATGCTGACTGGGCATCTGATGGCGATTCACGTAAGAGCCTTTCGACCTATGCATTCATACATCCTCCGTCATTGGTTGGAGTAAAAACAAACAAATATAGCTCTTTCAAGCCGAGGCGGAATACAAATGCTTGGCTGCCAAAGAGGTGGAGTGGGAGAGGGCCTTTGATCCATGCACGAACCTACCATCCTCTTTCATGCGCGAAGCATATTGAGATTCAACACCATTATATTCGTGACGCCGAGAGGAATTGTTAAGTATGTAGCATTTACAATATCAGATATCCGACAAAATCCTT
Source organism: Anthoceros angustus (assembly GCA_010909165.1). NCBI lineage: Eukaryota > Viridiplantae > Streptophyta > Anthocerotopsida > Anthocerotales > Anthocerotaceae > Anthoceros > Anthoceros angustus. Next base: position 117,073 of record MU008228.1, read on the forward strand.
GCCAGTTCAAACACGCTTCCACAGAGAAGGGCTTGGATTGGTTGATGTGACTTTTGAAGTGGACCGATCACACATTTGGTGAGGCGATCTTATCTCGAAGCGTTCGATTACTTGAAGTTGTGACTATTGTAGACCGCTTGCTTCAATCTTACTTGCGGCCGGTGTGATCGGTGAGTTGAGTTTAGTTGAAGACCGTAGTACTTATACAATACTCCGGCAAATGATTATTAGTTCTTTGATTTAGATAACCCAACTAGTCCGAGAGGAGAGTTAGAAGATGACCGCGTTGGTTATGGTTACCTTAGCTAAACCCAGTGGTCATACCCTTTGGTATCTAGAGAAGAGGTACAACTCTTCAGACACAGGCTATAAAAGCCCACCTCTTGTAATCAATTGTATCAATTAGTAAAGCACTATCTTTGATCAAACGCTTCCGCAAAGCACCTCAAACTGATTGGTTGATCATGGTGCAGCGCCAAACTGGTCGTTTGTTAAAGCTCTTTAGGACCGACAATGGCGGTGAATTTGTCAACCATGCCTTCACAGAGTTCTTGACCAGCCAAGGCATTGTTCATCAACTCATTGTCCCATATACCCAGCAGCAAAACGGGGTGGCTGAACGAAAGAATCAGACATTGATGGGGATGACGAGGTCAATGCTCTTGTGGTCAGGATTACCTTCTCCATACTAGGCAGAAGCAGTAGTGACAGCTACATATATACTCAACAGGCTCCTATCACAGTCGGTTCCTGGAAACACGCCTTTCGAGATATTCTGGAAGAGAAAACCAAGTATCATGCATCTTCGCGTATTTGGCTCGAGAGCTTTTGCGTATATACCTGCTGAGAAGAGGCGTAAACTTGACAACCGTTTCAAGGGGTTAATATTTGTTGGTTACAGCGAGATTGCTAAAGCTTACAAACTTATTGATGCAGACACTTTACAGCCTACTATAGCAAGGAGTGTAACTTTCCTGGAGACACTAGAGCCACCAGTCACAGGGGGTGGCATATTACTTGAACAACATGATGGTCATTTGACGTTTACAGATGAACATGACGACTACCCTGATGATGTTGATGGAGATGCTCCTCCAGGTATCCAATCTTTTCCTCTTGTACAGCCTGTTGTGGTGCATCAACAGCCTCCGCCATTAGCACCTGTCCAACCACTAGTCCTTGATCCTCCAGCTGGTGATCCACAAGATGATAGACCTGTCGCAGATCCTGTCCCATATCCAGACAATCACTTAGATTGATCCGAACTGGCGTTCTTTCCAAGATTACGATTGCGGTGAAGATGAGCCATTACACTGCTCCAGAGTTGCATGCACGAGCATTTCGCGTTCTACCGTGTGCATCGCCTCCTCGAGTGGATGTAACCTCGTTACATCCATTGATTTCCGCAAGTCAGTGGGAGTCTGCACTCCCACTATCCACCATGTTTCCCCACCAGTTATTCCTCCTGAGCCTGTCACCCTTAAGGAAGCCTTCTTAAGCCCAGATAGGGATAAGTGGAAATATGCTGTGGAAGATGAGTACAATAGCTTAATTCAAAATGGTACCTGGAAGTTGGTTCCCCGTCCTGAAGGCCGCAGACCCATTACGTGCAAATGGGTTTTCAAACACAAACTTAACTCTAAGGGGGAGATTGCCAGGTATAAGGCTCGTTTGTGTGCCCGGGAGTTTACCCAAATTCCAGGCCTAGACTTCCAGGAGACATTCTCTCCTGTAGTCAGATCCCACTCTATCCGCCTTATTCTTGCTCTAGCAGCTGAACATGACCTTGAGCTTGAGCAAATGGACGTCAAGACCCTTTCTTACATGGTGTTTTAGAGGAAGAGTTGTATATGGAGCAGCCCGAGGGCTACGAGGACCCTACACATCCAGATTGGGTTTGTCAGTTAATCAAGTGTATTTATGGCTTGAGACAATCTGCAGAACGATGGAATGCTAGACTAGACACTTGCCTGCGTGCACTTGGTTTTCGACAGAGTCCTGCTGATCCATCAGTTTACATCTATGATGAAGGCTCCTCCTATGTGCTGTTGGCAGTATATGTTGACGATGCTATATTTGCAGCCAACGACAAACAGCTATAAGCAAAAGTTCAAGCTTTGTTACGTAATGAATTCGAAATGACTGATGTTGGTGAGTTGAAGTTCTGCCTGGGCATTCAAGTGCTGCGAGTGAGAGAGCAGGGAATGATTATTATTCATCAACACAAATACATTGCTGAAATTCTGCAACGATTCCATATGGACGCAGCTCACCCTGCTGCCACACCTGGAGCAACTGGTGTGCGACTCACAAAACTGGATAGTCCCACCTCAGCTATGGATATCGAAGATATGAAGGATGTCCCGTATAGACATGCTGTGGGAAGCCTCTTGTTTGTGAGCAATTGGACACGTCCTGATATCACGTTTGCAGTGAACACTGCTTCTCAGTTCTTGGAATGTCCTGGGAGAAATCATTGGACGATTAAGCGGGTATTAGTTACCTCAAGGGTACACATTATTTGGGCCTATGTTACAAGCGAGGAGGTTCACACCCTACCTTACATGGTTTCGTTGATGCTGACTGGGCATCTGATGGCGATTCACGTAAGAGCCTTTCGACCTATGCATTCCTTCTGTCCTCCGCTGCTGTTGGTTGGAGCTGTAAAAAACAAACAAATATAGCTCTTTCAAGCACAGAGGCGGAATACAAATGCTTAACTGATGCTGCCAAAGAGGTGGAGTGGGAGAGGGCCTTTCTGGCTTCAGTCCATGCAGCGCAGCCAGAACCTACCATCCTCTTTTGCGACAATCAGTCTGCTCTTGCCCTTGTTGAGCGTCCCCGCTTCCACGCCCGTACCAAACACATCGAGATCCAGCACCATTACGTTAGAGATGTAAAATCCAGAGGTATTGTTCTGCCCACTTACATACATACAGATTCTAACGTTGCTGACATTCTCACAAAATCTTTGCCCAAGCACAAGCATCAGACACATGTAGATGGTTTGGGTCTTGTAGATTTCTCATCACACTTTACTGCAACACTGAAGCTTACATGATTAGCAGACCTAGAGTATCCCAAACAATTCTAGCTTCTACTATGTGGTTTTCTCCCTCATGTCTCCACCTGCCTGCATACCTGTACATTACATTCAGGCACGTGTTTGTTTCAGTTACCTATCCAGCTTTGTCTGCTTCGCCATGTACACTCTGTCCCCTTTCAGTGGGAGTCAGCATAGGCCAGACAAGCTATTAATTTCCATGCATTCAGAGGATGAAGCCAAACACCGATCTAACCCTGGAACATGGAATCACTTGAATCACGGACAGTGTTACCTCTAGAGTCATGCGCCTCCTTCTTCCTTTGGTTTGTACAGTCCTTGAGCAGACAGTTCCCTTAGCAGGTCCTTGTATTTGTCCACTGTCAGCTGCTTGTCGTCCTCCCTAATCTCTACTCCTGCCCCGGCCTTTTCCTTGAGTCATGAACAGGCTTCCTCCAGCCTCTCCAACCTCTGCCTCACGATCGCCTAGCCAGGTTCAACAACGTGCCCCTGTGCGCCGTGGTCGGCCACATCTTCTGTGAAGCCGTGGGACTGCTTGAACCCTGGAATTCTTCTTCTTGGCTTTGGCTTCTTTTCTCCAGTCGCTTCAGGCTTGATAGCCTATAGCTCACAGATTTGATCATGCTGAGGATTAGCCTTACGGTTGATGGCGCTGCAAGGAAGGTAATGGCTGCAATTTCCAGCAACAAGAGAGATAGGGCGAACCACGCAACAGGATTGTCACTTATATCTCTGCTCATTGTGAGAAATGGGAATTTGAAGCGTTGTGGCAACCTAGGGTTTACTGCATAAGATTTAAATAGCTTTTCACTTTAACCCGTCGAGGTTAAGTGGGAGTGTTGAATAGATAACCATCTCGGGTTAAATATACCTAGTTAATTAGGTTAAATACATTATACTATAAATACTCTTGGTGCTTCATGTTTCAATTATTCACGCTTTTCATATTCCTCCTATCCACAAGCATACGTTACTATCAAGCTACCGATGCTCTATGGATCGGATCACAGGGTACGAAACCCGCATCAAGAAGGAGGAAGATCTGGAGTTGTAGGAGAGGATATCCTATGAAGAACGCAGGAAGAAGTGTTCCTCCAATTCTGAGGAGAAAACTTCGTCTTCTTACAAGTCTGATTCAAAATACCCAAATGCAACTTCAACCTCTGAATCCGTCTCAATGCGCTCTAGGGAGACGTATGTTCCTCCTGGATACTCCTCTGATAGCTATAGTAAGGGCTTCTAGAGCCATATAAATTTAAGAAGACTTACTGTGACCTAGGAACTCCGAGGAGACTCCTGGTCCTAAACTGTTGACATGTTTTTCGTGCAGCTCTCTTCTTAGAGCTTTTGTGAGAATCTGCCGGGTTTTCTTGGGTAGGCACATACTGTAAATCAATGGTGCCTGCATTCAGTAGTTCTCATATCCATTGATACTCGACTGCAACATGTTTAGTCCTCGAGTGAAACAAAGGGTTTTCTGCTAATGAAATGGAACTCTGGTTGTCTGTCTTGATAGTGATGCAGGTTGGTAACTGAATCCCAAGTTCTGAGAAGAGTAACTTCAACCAAATCACCTCCTTCGTGGCTGCTGTAAGCACTCTAAACTCAGCTTATGTGCTTGAGAGCGCGACTGTTGGTTGTTTCTTGCTCGACCAGCAAATAGGGCCACCTGCAAAGTTTACTATATATGTAGCCAGACACTGACCTACGTGTATCAATTTCCCTAGCATAATCAGAGTCAGTGTAGACCTCGAGGTTAGGTAATACACCCTTGTCATGACACCCTGGTGTTGTGTTCGGTAAAGGGGTATGTGGGTGGATGCATGTGCGTGAGTATGGTATGTATGTCCGCTTATGGGCATGCATGTATGGTGAGAATGAATGATGGATATGCATGCGATGTGGAACATGTGTGTGTAAGTTCTGAGGGTGGTCACGAATCGCGTATGGGCAGCGGGTGTCGAAACCGTGACCAGCCGTAGTTGCGGCGGAGTTATTGTGAGCCGCATTTACGGGCGGCGTCGCACGTCTTTTCATGAGGGTGTCAAGGCGCGCCGCGCGGGTACCTGTGATTTGGCGAGAGAAGGCGCGCCAAGCACTTAGGCAGTATAAGATAGCAAGCAATCCGCAGTAGCAGACGGATTGCTGATGTTTGTTCTTGGGAGCAGCCATACGGATCCCAACGTAGCAGGATGGAGTTCCCTTGGACAGCGATAGCTCTTGGGAAGTGTGGATGAGCGGGATTGGACCCTACATCCAAGCTGAAATGAAATTTTGCACATCAAGTTGAAATTTGGATCTGGCGGCGTGCTGAAACAAGCTAAGCCGTGAGTCTTTGTGAAGGAACTCAAGGGCGTCAGAAGGACGGTGGAGCATCTGAGATAAATCCATGGTGAGCTTGATGAGGATCAGACTACTGTGTTGTTTATGCGGGTCGGTCCATTACGCATTTAGCGCCTAGCGTAACTAGAACCCGCATATTTGTGGCAGAGGTTGTGGAATGAAGTGATCGACAAACTGTCATGGTTGGCTGATTGGACGGAAGGGGGAGCCAACACTAACTTTGATGAAATGCCATACATAGTTTCTCGCAGAGGAAGGGATTGGTAAGGTAATGGTGTTTCTGCGGTCTGGGTGGACAAACGAGTTTACTCCTATTCAGGAAGCTCGCAGTCCTGACATACAATATACTTCAGTCCATAAGCCAAGTGGTCAGATTGAGAGGGTGTACAGTCCCATCCGATCCAGCGCATTTGAAGAGAGTGGTAGTGGAGTCGGAATGGAATACGAGATAGCGCCTAGTAAAAATGATGTGTTCACCGGCATATGGCAGATGTCGCTATCGACTTTGAGGAAAAGTTCAGGTGGGCAATCGATGAGATGGTGCTCAAGTACAAGTCCGAATTCACGCCCGAAATGGCACTAAGGAAGATGAGCACAATTCTTGCAGGAGAGGCACTGACTTGCTACCGTGACTGCAAGGATCAGATCTTGCAGGATGTGCGGACTCTGCCCAAGGCAAGAATGGCCAAGAAGATGTTGAAAGCAGATGAAGTGGAGGAGGCGTCCAGTTCCACACAAACTGATGCCATTACGTACCTGGTGGATGAAATGTTCTCCAAATTCGCGGAAATGTTTCCGGTAGCCTCTATAGAGAAGATTCAGGAGCTGTCGAAATTTACCATCAAGCCCAACGAACCTCTCAGATCCGCCTATTTGAGGTTGAGGCAACTGGTGAAAGACACGCGTGTGAAGACGATGCGGGAAGCCGCCCAGATTTACATAGCTGCCCTTCCAGGAAGACAAAGAAGGGTGATTGCCAATTTCCTGCACATGATGCATGGTGCCGACTACGAGCTAGAACAAGCCTATGAGATGGCCGAAAGGGTCATGAAGGGCGACGCGGTGACAAGTGCTTACTGGGAGGAGCATAATCTGGTCAGAGGACAGCAGCATGTCATGAGCAACCCAAGGTTTCAAGGAAGAACCACGCAGCGCGAGCACACTCAGGTGAACACGCTGCGGAATTCCCCAGCCAAGGAACACGCGGCCACCAACAAAGCTACGGTGAAATGTCTTCGCTGCAGGGGGCCGCATAAGGCCTTCGAGTGTGAGTATCGGATTGGGGGGACGAAGGAGAAGGAGCAGTGCCGAACGTGTGCCAAAACCGGACATCTGAGCGGCATGTTGGCGAGCTCATCCACAATTCAAGCCAAAGGGGCTGGAGCGGTGTCGACAAGGCAAAATCAGAGGGTACACGAGCGCTTCTCGATGAGGTGCAGTGCAAGAAAAGTTAGCCATGAGTGTAAGCACGGGGAAGTTCGGTTGCTATCGAGGATTATGATTCGGATCCGGTGTATGCGCTAATGGCCACAAAGTCGCCTGAGGATGAACGGGCTAGCGTCGACTTGGGTGGAGCGGTGCGAAGAAAGAAGGGTGAAGAAAGGATTCAGCTCAAGATGCCCAAATCTTTTAGGCAGTATGAAGAAGACCAGGAGGGACGGACGTCTGAAGAGAAATCACCCAGTGCTGAACTTATGCTCGAGAAGGTAATGGATGTGCCCGTGATGAGTTTGCGTGATCTGGGAGTCAAAACGCAACCATTTAAGCAGGCTATGAAGGCCTGGATACAAAAGGAATCTGCAGGACGCGACGAGGTGTCTGGATGTGTCAGCCTACGCGGGGACCACCTGAAGCCAGCGGCACGGGGCAAAGGAGGCATTGCCATGCACTACTAGGAAAACGGGCCTTTTACTATAGGCTGTTTTTTAGAACAGGGGAAGATTTCAGGCTCAAGTCGATTTACAACGGGGCTTCATGGTTCATGGATTATTTTCTTGTATAGCCATTCGAGTTACTACAGGAGCTCTGGTGTTTTACTACGGGGAGTATTTAGCCACTGGCTATTCTGATGACGTGGCATATCGAAAGCTACTTTACTACGAGGGCTCTTCTTGGTTGCATCACGCATAGATCCTAGCAATGATTTTACAACAATGAATGTGTTGTTTACAACAACGCTCGTAGTAAACACCATCACTTTTGTTTACAAGGATTTTCTTTTACAACGGCCCATGGTCTACTATCAAGGGGAAGTGGTTTACAACGCATTGTCTGGTTTTACAACGGGGCTTTTACAACGCAGACATACATACCTTACAACAACACGCCGGTTTACAACGAGGATCAAGGGTATGTGAGCATTCATGTGCATATGGTATAGGGTTTAGGGAAGGGTTCAGGAACTCGAATGAAAAGGTGGCCGCGCTTTATTGAGAAACATGCTCACCCAAAAACTATGGGTCGGTCACCAAAACCACACACAACATCAACACCAGGTACCCGCTCTAAACAAAACGGGATGGCGCACGCATCTCACTCAGAATCTACAGCCGGATGCGGACGCGGCCAGGTCCCCGTCTGCGGCGTGCAGCCTCTCCCTCACCCACCACACGCTCAATTCCGGTCTCCTCAATGCCAACCACCTTCTCCAATTCGGCCACAAGGAGGTGGTAGCCGTGAAAATCCTCAGGCTTCCAGGCACCAGCCTCCATTTCCGGAACATCTGTCCGATTGGCAAACCTCTGCACCTCCCCGTGCACACGCTCTAGCTTGTCAACGTGCTTGTGCACTAGTCGCATCAGACGCCACAGATATTGGTGAGAAAGGGAGCCGGGCTTGTCGATAAGGGCAGTGAGCTCTTTCTGGTCGTCCTCAAAAATTGCGATCCCATGACCAGTGTTGAAAGCCATAGCGCTAGCTTGGCTGCTTCCCGTCTTCCACAACCAGAGCTGCAAGACAACAACAAAAACCTGGTGCAACCCACTGATCGGAAATGAGAATTGCAGCCGCATAATCGAAGCGCACACGCACAGCAACCATAAAACGAGTTCTCAGCATGCAACTTTCCCCAAAACGCGCGCGACATCTATAACACTACCTCTACAACACTACAAATCGGCACACAACCGACTGGAAAAACTCATGGCTGCGCGCGCACCTCAATCGCAGCGGTGGACCACGATCTCAGGGCGTGAATGAACTCGTGAGCAGTGAAGTGGCTTGAAGGCAATGCACCCTTTTGTTGCCGAGGGCAAATGAGAGGCCGGTGTCTTGGACCCTCGAGTACATTCGGCATCTTGTGATACATGGTCTGGAAGCCAAGTTCAAAATGACAAGTCACAAAAACTCAACATCAACTTCAGTGGTCATGGCCAAGTACCCTGCCAAAGTTTATGACCAAGAGGATATGTATTTGACCGAGATGATATGTATTTGACTGTACCATGTTCCCAAGACCCAAGGAACCCTAAACCATGATCCCGAAACTAGAGTAAAGCTAACCCATGTTCCCGGAACCCAAGGAACCGTAAACCATGTTCCCGAAACCCAAAGTGTTAACACTAAACCATTTTCCCGAAACCCAAGGACTACTCAAACCATTGGAGTTTAACCAGCTACCAAAACCCAAGGACAATGGGGAAACCCATTTCCAGCATTTATAGCCCAGTGGTCCCGAACCCTTAAATGAAATCATGGCCAATATTATAAATCAAACCCCAAAACCCAAGGACATGGGGAAAACCCACAAGCATAGCGTTTCAACTTATCCTTGGGTTTGAAACACCGTACAGTAACTTCTGATTAGGTTAAATATTCAAATACCAAAGCTCAATGAGCGGGCTATAAATGCGGTGAATAATGCAGACAGAAATTAACCGAGAAAAATAGCCCGTTCACACGAGACACCGGAGGAGAAGTGTTCTTCTTGAGAGAATCTTGTGAAATACATGTCTTTGCGAAGATGTCGAAAGCACCAAAAGGGCCCCGCGTCATCTCTGTTTTGCGATTTGCTGCGACACGAAGGCGAGAATGCGAGACATCTATGAACGCGGTCCGCACACCGCCTCTTGTGGTCGAGGATATACCACGTCTATCTGACTCGAGGCGCAAGCGATGTAGAAGAAGAAGGACACCTCAGCAAGTGTGGTAAAGGCAAGTTCTAGGTCAAGGGTATCTCAGCATGAGGGCGTTGTTCTTTCTCTGTGGGCTTTGCATTCATGTGTATACATGTTGTTTCTCGTGCCGTTCGCTCTGAGCTCTGTTTTCACAACCCGACAATGGGTGCGGATGCCAAAGCGGGAAGATAGAATGCCATGCGAGATGGACATCGAGACAAGGCGATTAACCTGACCTTTGGGGATCGACGAGGCCCTGCTGGAAGGAACTGCGACATCGGACCCAGCGATGGTTGTGAAAAACAAGAACTTGGCGCATGCTGCTTCGATCTTAGGGCCGGCGCCTCAATCCCTAAAAGGTAAGTAAGTGCAGGTTTAGGGTTTAGGGTTTGGGGTTCAGGGTTTGGGGTTCCAGGGTTTGGGGTTCCAGGGTTTGGGGTTCCAGGGTTTGGGGTTCCAGGGTTTGGGGTTCCAGGGTTTGGGGTTCCAGGGTTTGGGGTTCGAGTTTGGGGTTCGAGGTTTAGGGTTCGAGGTTTGGGGTTAGGGTTGAGGTTTGGGGTTCAGGGTTTAGGGTTCGAGTTTGGGGTTCAGGGTTTGGGGTTCAGGGTTTGGGGTTCGAGGGTTTGGGGTTCAGGGTTTGGGGTTCAGGTTTGGGGTTAGGGTTTGGGGTTCGAGGGTTTGGGGTTCGGGTTTGGGGTTCAGGGTTTGGGGTTCAGGGTTTAGGGTTCGGGGTTTAGGGTTCGGGTTTGGGGTTCAGGTTTGGGGTTCAGGGTTTGGGGTTGAGGGTTGAGGGTTTAGGGTTGAGGGTTTAGGGTTGAGGTTTAGGGTTGGGGTTTAGGGTTAAGGGTTTAGGGTTAGGTTTTGGTTTAGGGTTAAGGGTTTAGGGTTAAGGGTTTAGGGTTAGGGTTTAGGGTTTAGGGTTAGGGGTTAAGGGTTTACGGGTTAGGGGTTTAGGGTTACGGGTTTAGGGTTTAGGGTTAAGGGGTTTAGGGTTTAGGGTTTAGGGTTAAGGGTTTAGGGTTAAGGGTTTAGGGTTTAGGGTTACGGGTTTAGGGTTTAGGGGTTACGGGTTACGGGTTTAGGGGTTAAGGGTTTAGGGTTTAGGGTTTAGGGTTTAGGGTTTAGGGTTTAGGGTTTAGGGTTTAGGGTTTAGGGTTTAGGGTTTAGGGTTTAGGGTTTAGGGTTTAGGGTTTAGGGTTTAGGGTTTAGGGTTTAGGGTTTAGGGTTTAGGGTTTAGGGTTTAGGGTTTAGGGTTTAGGGTTTAGGGTTTAGGGTTTAGGGTTTAGGGTTTAGGGTTTAGGGTTTAGGGTTTAGGGTTTAGGGTTTAGGGTTTAGGGTTTAGGGTTTAGGGTTTTGGGTTTAGGGTTTAGGGTTTAGGGTTTAGGGTTTAGGGTTTAGGGTTTAGGGTTTAGGGTTTAGGGTTTAGGGTTTAGGGTTTAGGGTTTAGGGTTTAGGGTTTAGGGTTTAGGGTTTAGGGTTTAGGGTTTTGGGTTTAGGGTTTAGGGTTTAGGGTTTAGGGTTTAGGGTTTAGGGTTTTGGGTTTAGGGTTTAGGGTTTAGGGTTTAGGGTTTTGGGTTTAGGGTTTAGGGTTTAGGGTTTGCAAATTTACAAGGTTGGTAACAGTGGCAGTAAAGGTTGTACAATTTAAAGAGGAAGTTGAAATTGAAGAACCAACTGAAGGAATCCAGCTATTTGTCCAGTTAACAGCTTTTATATTTCCACATGCATCTTTTACAACAAGGGTAAAATGTCTTTATTTCCCATATTAAAAGTAAAATTCCTTGAAGTATGCCATGTTGTATCATTTGGTCCAATTACAACTCCATATCTGTATCCGGAAAAAGCTGTTCCGGTTGTATTAGTGTTGCCCTGTTATCACTCACACTAAATGATGCAGATGCATCATTACATCCATTGGAGTAACTGTATATGAATCAATTTTCCAGTCAAATGCTAAAATTGTAATCCTCCTTGTCTGTAATCCTCCACATGAATCCTGCATTTTTATCACATACTCTCAGGTATCAAATTATTGAATGCTCCGGTAGAGTTGCTCGTCCCGACTTTAGAAGGAGAAGGACTTATTATGGTAAATGTGTAAGGTGATAATCCACCGGTAAGATTAACGACATTTATTGAGCCATCGTTACTGTTTAAGCAGGTAAGGTCTGTTTTTCCAGAGAAAACCTTGGTTCCGTATAAGATCCACTAATAACCACATTT
>VJWM01000287.1:0-127174 GCA_010909165.1 Anthoceros angustus
ACGGCCACGACAAGGTTACGGTCGACCGCGCATGCCCGTCCTCCACTCGGTCGTCCCACGTGCGTCGTCAGTCGCCCAACTTCTAAGTTACTTTCTGGCGTACTTATCACCTTTGGTCACGGAGTGGGTCCGGACTTATTCCGTTCTTATGCGCGCCGCCATCGAGGCCTAGGTACGTTCCCCACTCCGGAGTCGAGTATACTCCGAGTGCCGTCCGGAGTGCTAACCGTGCTTATTTCCCCTTTTTGCTCATTTTATTACTCCTACAAAAACAAAACCCTACCTAATTTCTCACCCCTGTGGAAGTCCGTAGTCCACAGGCCCGCCTGGATCATCCGATTAGGGCGCCCGTATGTCGGGGCTAGGGACCGCCCGGCGGGCGGAACGGGGCAATCCCATCCCACCACCGGCTTACTCGTATGCGGCCTCATCCGACGATCGTGTCGGTCCTTTCGTTGAGCTTCTCTTGACTGGCTCACGGCGATAGTGCCGTGGCATCATCCCTACGGGACTATGACATTGCTCTTCACGTTCTTGAACTTTTAAATGTCGGAACATATCGGCGAGTCTCCCAAATCTCGGTGGTTCTTCTCCATGGTCACTCTCCCGGTGACGGTACTCCTTGATGCTTCTTCCATGCAACTCTCTGTCGAATAGCGGTGGTGGAAGATTAGCTGTCGGCTTTGAAACTCCTGCGTTTCTTTGGCTTGTGTAGCTCCCATCCTCCCTTCTTCTTCTACGAGCTCTTGGGAGGTTGCATCCGACTACGCCATTCTTGGAACTCTGGCGGTTTGTCTCACTTCTGCATCTGAGTCGGTTCGTCTAAAATTGCTTGGGTTGGGGCACCACAAACCTCTTTAGCAAGGAAGAACGTGGGCTCTTGCGGATCATAGTGGCATGTCAGTATATGCTGGTGAAATTTCCTTGTGACACAAAACGGGCCCACATACCTTTAGGACAGCTTGGCTTTGCCCTCTTGCAGCTTAGAATACCTGTTTGGCCGCACTCTTAACCATACCCAGTCGCCGACTTCATGTTGCTCATCTCGCCATTTTTTGTTTGCATGTGTCGACCTCTGCTGGTTGATGGCTCTCATTCGTTGGACAGCGTCTGCAAGGGTTTCTCGCATTTCTTCGCTAAGCTCGATTAAAACACGGAACTCCACGGCCAAAGTCCGGTGTGGAATGTTGCGGTGAGTCATCTTGAAAGGAGAGTATCCGTTCTGATGTCTTCTTTGAGTTTGTGAATTCCACCGATGGTAGCATGTCTTCCTAGCTTCCTTGCTTGTATCGTGATGGGGCCTAAGCAAATCTTCCATTGTTTGATTCATCTTCTCACTTGCTCCATCGATGCATGCATGATATGCGTGCTCATCCCCCTTGATTCAGTGTCTTGCGAGCGGAGACGAACTTCGGAAGTGAACTTGAATCTCATATGATCTCTTGGGGCACTCCATGCTGACCACCTCTTTGATGAAGATTGGGCGCTGTTTGGCTTTGATGCTTCCCTTCACGGAATAAAATGAGCTAGCTTGGTGACCCTATCGATGCACAGAGATGGCATCATGTCCCTTCTGGTCTTGGGCAGCGGTGACAAAGTCGCTAGCCATGCTTTGCCATTTCATCTCTGGAACTTGGAGTGGCATGATCGCAGACCAGCAGGTGGCTTGCGTTCGAACTCTGTGACATGGTAGGCACTCCTTCACATGTGCTTGACACATTACATCCTCATTTGTTTCCACCACACATCTTTGTTTGTGATAAGACTTATCTATTCCCATGTGTGGTGGGCGTCGTGCGCATCATGCAAAAGAGCTGTTTGAGGTACCGCAGTTTGCGGTATGCACAACTTGCCTTTTACACAAGCACCCTTGGTGCACCTTGAACTTGTCGCCGAGTTGCGTGGGCCTACTAGTGATGAGGCCTTCTAGCTTTGTCAACATCACTTAGATACTCATCTTGCGGAGTGTTCTCGACGCTCTCCATGTGTCCACTCTACTTTCGGCATTACGTTGCATCTGCGCTGCTCCAGCACGCAATCAAATTGGCTTTGCGGCAATATATGAGATTGTCATGTGGAAGTGCGTGGCCCATCTCCTTTGTCGAGGTTGAGCAAGGCGCTTGTAAAAATGTGATTACAATTACACAACAAACTCACTCCCATGCGGTAATGTCTCCGGGCTTTTAATGCATACACCACTGCTAAGCTCCTTGTCGTGTGTGGTGTAGTTGAGCTCTGGCCCTTGCAATTTCTGGACAAATGATGCTCTTCCCTTCTTCTGCGGGCGCTCCTAATGCAAAGTCGAGCGTCTGTTCTCACGAATGGCTTCTTCATATGCGGCAATGTAAACATTGCGCAATTGCCTCTTTCAAGTTTACGATCTGCCTCTGCATCGTGACATGAATTTTGCAAGCTTGCATGTCTCGGTCGAGGCAGCCGTCTTTGCATATTGAGGTATGAAGGACTTCATTTGCACACATGCCGAGGCATCTACGTGAGATTGGCGTGGCCAATCTGAATAGCTTGCACCTTCGAGTCAACTTCTACACCGGCGGATACTACGAAGCCGGATAATGCACCTTTGCTGAAGAATTCGCACTTCTTTCTTCTAGCAAACATGCTCTCTCAAAGTCACTAATGAGGTCTTTGTGGTCTGCATTGGCGAGTACACGAATATCGTCCACAAATACTTCCACGAACTTGCCAGTGCGGCCTCAAAATCTTGGTCATCAAAGTTGTAAAGCTTGCAGGCGTTGGTCATACCAAAAGGCAAGACAAGGAGGCGATAGTGCCATCGTGTTACGAAGGCGGTTGAATTGTCCCGGCCTTGATGCGGATTTGATGGAACCCGCCTGCGGATCCACCTTGCTAAACACAGGCTCGGCAAGATTATCCAATATTTCTTCGATCGCGGCATAAACCGATTCTTCACGTGGGCGTTCAACCCTCGGTAGTCTATGCACATGCGCACTTTGCCATTCACAGCGCCAGTCACCGAGCTGCGTATGGGGACACAGACTCCTCTATGAGGCCTTTCTTCAAAAGGTCGTCCCACTTGCACGATAAGTTCTCTGGTGGTGCTAGTCTATAGGGACGGGCCACAGGGTTTTGGCTCGGATGAGATCTATTGCATGATCCACATCACGTCTTGGTGGCAATCCTTGTGTCTCCTCAAAACGTCTTTGAACGCTCCAAAATTTCCTTGACTCTTGGGGTTCCTCGTTCTCTCCTTTGATCATGGGTGGTTCGTACATCCTGCTTATGCGAGCTTGTAGGCTCTTGCTCTCGTTAGCTGAACAAGAAGGCGATACTCAACGTTCCGGCTTTGATGGCCTTCCTTGCGGTCTGGTGAAAAGAGCTTGATGCACGGGCGTTGGTGAGAGCCCTGACCGCCACCCTCTCTCCTTTCCAGCTCAACGTCATTTCATGCCTCTAATGATATTTCGGGTCAAGCCGCCATAGCCAATCCTGTCCTAACAAGACTTCATGATGCATCTAGGACTTCGAGCCCCGACATCGTCTTCATACCCTTGAAAGGAGATGTCACTTGATTTCGTGCATGTTTACTCTTCGATGGCTCCATTGGCTAACTCATGTATTGTTCCATTTCCTTGCAAAACCACTTGACACTGCATCATCCCGCCCGCATAATCGTGTGTTGAGCCTCCATCAATGAGAAAGGACACCGGGTTCCGCCACCCAACATGCCATCAACTGGACTGGGTGCTTCGATGTTTGTAAGTCTCACCGCAGTCTTGGTTTTTTCCAGCCTTCCTCGGCAATACCATTCTTTACAACCATCCGACTTGGGTTGCTCGATGTGTGCAGCTCATCACTTGATTCGGGCTGCACTTGTGCAAGCATTAACTTTGGCAACGATGCCCAAAGTTGCTCCATTATTTCATGCCTCACCACCATACATGCCGCTGTAAGGGCAGCCTCTAGCCACACATGATTCGGCTCGACATATGAAGCAAAGCCTTTGGCCATGAATTTTTTTCTCCATCACTGGGTCAATTCAATCGGTATTTTAATTCTCCTTGCTTACCATTTGTGCGACCGGCCTTGCGGAATTCAAATTGGCTTCATGTGCCTGGAGAGCCCCTGGGTGTGATAGACTACCAGAGCCGTGAGTAATTGCCGCTTGGTTGTGGCGTCAAGATGAAACACCAGGCTGTGGCCTTCACACGAGGTGTTCGGATGTCCATGGGCTGCATGCTCTCCATGTTTTACAACAATACATGTAGCTTATCTTTGATCGCATCGCGCAAGACTTTGCCAATTTGCTTCTTGCCCTGAGATCGTGCGCTTAAATTGCTTCCATGAATGCAAGGTGAAAGTCTTCCAGTGCTCTGCAGCTTCCAACGCTGCATCGTGAGTGCCAACCGATGTCATGATTTTGGCGGCTTGTTTTGCTTTTTTTTGCCAGCATCGTTAAGAGGATAGGAGGAGTTAGCCAATAAGGCCATTTTCGCCGATTGCACTTACAAGCAAGCCCTAGACCCTTGGTCCGCTGAGGACGGGAGTGGTCCCGGCGAGGTCCGATGGAGTGGTCCGCCTCGAGGTCCGACGAGTGGTCCGCCCGGCGAGGTCCACGGAGGGTCCGTCCGGCGAGGTCCGATGGAGTGGTCCGCCCTGAGAGGTCCGGTGGAGGGTCCGGCCCGGCGGTCCGACCGAGTGGTCTGCCGTGTGGTTTAGTTTGGTGGCATCGCCTGCATGGACTCATCAAGCGGGAAGCAATGGTGCAAGAAGTCCGGCCAGTTGATGAGCTACGTCCCCGGGTTACTAATACCCTGTGGTTAGGGTACATACATAGTGTGGTTAGGATACATAGGCGGGTTAGGTTAGTATGGGAGTATATAGAAGGCTCAAGGCCCAAGACGGCATTATCCCGTACCATCTTCGCGCCCGTGTGCTCTGCCTTCGTGCTCGAGAGCGAGTGAGTTCTCGGCCACCCGTGCAGTGATTAATTGGTGGTAGAGGATGTTTAGAGCTCGTGACGCTCCGCCAACACGCTTGATGGGTGCGCACCGGGACGGACTCGAGCTCGTGGAGGTGCTCATGGGTGAATTCTCAAAAGTAGACTAACCTTGAGGCCGGAACGGAGGTCGTGGAGTTGCAGTCATAAGTCACTTTTCTACGTAACGGAAGCGGTCGGAGGGATTAGGAGGCGCTTGGGGGTGACTCATTGGAAGCCATCCTTGAGGCTGAACGGAGGTCGGAGTTGCAGGCCGTGAAGCCACTTCTGACGTAACGTGAAGCGGTCGGAGGGATTAGGAGGCGCTTGGGGGTGACCAGGAAGCTATCCTGAGGTCGCTGGAACGGAGGTGGGCAGTAAAGCTTCGCAGTAACGGAAGGTACCGGAAGGGGCAAAAGGCCTCGGTGTGAATACATCGGCGTGTTGGTGTTGTGACTACCACCGGTGATGGATAAGAGAGGAGGGCGGCTATGGCGGGGAGGTGAGCTGTGGGGACAGGAGCCGGGCGGAGAGATCGATGGAGGAACGCTAAACCTGCCCGTGGTAATCGAGAAACCCGTGGGTTTGTGGGAAGGTCCGCGGTCCGTCCGACGAGTGGAGGGCACAATTAGGGTTGTGGAGCCGCCGGACCCAACATGATGAAGTCCGTCTCAGGAGTGTCAGAGAGCTTGTGCATTAAGCACGACCATTCCCCGTGGAACGAACTCCTTACTACAACGACACGGGATTGCGGCGCGCTACCGCCATCGGCCAAAGTCGCGCCACACGCTATGTCGACCAACACCTTTCTTTGTGATCCTTGGCAAAAGGTCCGCAGCATTTCTGGACTTCATGACATCCCAAGATTGGATGGTAGGCTTGTCTCTTTTGTCGCCTTCGTCCCACCACGCCCGCCAAGTGAGTGTAATGGGCTGCAAATCAACCTTCTCCTTTTCTCGTCATACTCATCGCTCAAGTAGGTCGAGAATGCATGTGCCTCCTGCACTTGCCTGGGCCGCGGTCCCGATGACCAAAACTTCAAACTTGGCACACTTCCTCAAGTCGCTGCCTCGGATGGCTCAGTCCCTCATCGTGCAAGCTTTCCTTGACTAGCCTGCCACCGCTTGAGTCTCGAGCTCTATGCCTTGCTACTTGCAATCTCCTTGCAATTTCGCCATTTTGGGATCCTCCCGCCTTCTTGTGCTGCACTTGAACTCAAATGCTTAAGAGCCACGCCGACGCGATCGTGGCCAGCAGCCGAGCAGATATGTATGTGCAGCTGGGTGCACATCGGGGCTCATCATTTCCTCTATGATCGTGGTTGACCTGCAAGGCTGCTTCGTCGATGGCCTCTTGTCCCGAGGTTGGCCTTTGAAGCACTTGAGCAAGCATGTCTCTCTGCTTGTTCTCGCTCGCATTTTGTGCAAGCAACTCGCTACCTCTCATGCTGCATTTTTGTTCCTCCAATGTGCTGGTGGATTTGTTGAGCGCCTATGCGGGTTCAACCCCACCGCAACATGATCTCCCGTATGTTCTCGATCCGGACGCTGCCCCTCATGACCGCCCAGCAAGCTCTAACTCTGTCACTGTGTGTGTCCGTGATGTGTTGCCCCTCCGGCATTGAAACTCCGCCCGCCTCGGCTCGCCAGTGTGTGATTCTTTTCTGGCTGCCCCGGTTTCTTTTGACTCCACCCTTGCGCTAGGCTCCTCGTGTCTTCACGCCCGACCACGCCTGGCCTGAATTGAGCCGGATCAGCCTTTCTTCCACTTCGCCATGGATCTAGTCCGCCACGCAGCCTTGATGAGATAGTATCACCGTCCATGTTTTTGGCGCTTGAAATTGAACTCCGACTTTGTTCCTCCTGCCAACCGCAATGTTTGTCTTTGGCACAACACGTGATTCCCACCACTTGCACGGCATTTGGTGTTCACGCGCTATTCCGATTGACTAGTCCAAGCGCACATGCCGATCACTTCAAGGCAAGTGACTAGCCTTGCTTAGTATGAAAACTCATCGCTCCTCACCGCAAGCCTTTTTCGTGTGGGCCTGCAGGATCCGCCGAGGAATGGTCGATCTCTTGAAATCAGCCGAGCGGATTAGAACAAAGCGCGCCGTGGATTGGAATCGATCCTTTTGGTGAGTCTTATGGGATGGCTACGTAATCCGCCTACCGAGGCTCAAGCTCAATAAATCAGCCCGTTCGGCCGACATTGCGGCTCTAGGAAGCCCCGATGCCGCCATAAGGCTTGTAGCAACATACCATGCCTTTTGTTGTGAGAGCTAGCAACTGGGAACCTTGATAATCAAGCAACGTGGATTCGCTGATGATTCTTTACAGTGATTCGACTCTCCACAATTAGTCCAAGATCCGCTGACCAGTGCAGATGCGATGAGAACGTTTCTTCCAGTGAGCACACTTTTCACTTCGCTCGAGATTGTCAATCTCGCAACTATGCACCAAGAAACACAAGAACTCGGCCAAATGCCTCAAGGCTGCCTTGGGTCCAAGACCACGATCGCAAGGTGACAAGAGCTCACATCAAAATGCTCTCTTGCATCGCCTTTGGGTCCAAGACCTCACGATCGCAAGGTGACAAGAGCTCAAGTATCAAAATGCCTCTATTGTCTTGGGTCCAAGACCTCACGATCGCAAGGTGTGAGCTGAAGACATCAAAATGCCTCTTGCATTGTCTTGGGTCCAAGACCTCCACATTGCAGGTGATAAGAGCTCAAGCATCAAAATGCCTCTTGCATCGTCTTGGGTCCAAGACTCACGCAAGGTGACAAGTCTCCTTGAGCTCAAATCCTCTCGGCCTTGGCGCACTTGCGCTTTCTCATCCTTCTACAAGCGCACTAGCACACATTTTTGCACCATGATGGGAGCGTTTGCCAGCCTGAACGGCATTGCTCCGTTCAGCTCTACATTCTTGATCCTTCTTGCTCCACTAAAGCTGTTTCGCTTCTTGCCTTCTTTTTCCTTGCACCTTCCCAGCGCGCTCCCCATCTTCCCCGAATGACCACGCTCCCGCTCCAGTGATCGCTCCTCCCTCCTGGACCGTCCGTCATGAGCCTTTGTACCAGCAGGCACAAATCCAATCAAAGATCTGGCAATTTGTTGGAGTCATGTCTCCTCGTCGGCCGGCCTCGATACCAGAGATGTAGACATCTCACGAGCTTGGGGGTCCAACCACAGTGAAGTGAAGACTGCGTGAATCGAGAGTCGATTATGGGAGCACTGGTTCTTGTACCCCAGCGTCCGGGTTCGCGTTTCTTTACGAGCTAACTTAACTCTTGGATGGGTTAGTGACTGGGGGTTAGCTTAATCCCCGCCCTAACCTCTAGTTCTAACCTTGTTTCCTTTGTCTAGCTCTGGCGGCTATGTCCTAGGCATGCCCTCTGGCGTGCTCTGCTGCGGCCATTACTAAATATACCGGCCTCATCACGGGCGTTGATCGGTGTCCGATTCCTTCTCGATTCGAGCTTCTCTTATTTCGGCTGGCTCCGCGGCGATATTTGGCGTGGCAAATATCATCTGCCATCTAACTACTATATATAGATGTTTGATATATACATGATGTAATTATGTTCACCACCAAAAGATGAGCAAGAGCGAATTTCTATAAACACTATGTATGGATGTTTGTAATAATTATAGTATGTACTAAGAAAAGACAAGCTAATTTGGTAAGTTATCTCTAGGTTGTGTATCATGGGTCCTATAAAAGGGGTCACTATCATGAGCCTTACAAGTGGTTGGTTGAGTCGCCATCCTCCACCTCTTTAAGTTGTGGTAAAAGGAGTTAAGCTTCCCGGAGTCATCAATTGCCCCTACAATGTCGAATGCGTGAAGAGTAAACGGCCTACAAACAATAGAGGAAGAGGAGGAATAGCTGCTATTTTTACCACAATCCTCAAGGTCTCTCTTGGTTGTCCTCTCTTGGATGGGCTTTTCCATCAATTTTTCTCCCAATAAAAACTTTTTCTTCTTTGAGTTTCGTGATCGAGAATACTACCAATGCCATCTACCTCCAACTACTATATATGGATGTTTGATGTAATTTTGTTCACCACCAAAAATAAGTAAGAACAAACTTCTACATACTATGAATGGATGTTTGTAATAATTATAGTATCTACTACAAAAACAACAAGCTAACTTGGCATATTATATCCGGTGGTGTATCAAGGGTTGTATAAATAGGAGCTATCATCTGGGCCTTACAAGTGGTTGGTTGAGTCCTTATCCTCGGGTGGAACAAGTGAGGAACGTTGAGCATTTGAGTTGCTTGGGATATTGACAAAAACCGCAAGCGTCGGTTGAACATAAATATTTGAGAGAAATAAAGAAATATATTTGAAAAAATAAAATATATTATAAAGACATAAGTTAAAAGGCTTTAAATCACAATGGACATGCCAACTAGTATGAGGGAAATAATATTTGATGCTGCTAAATATGTTGTAAGCGACGATCAACAAGTGCGATGGATGAAACAATTTGTTGTAGCATTTGTCTTGACGATATTAAAAAGACAAGAGATCATCAAGATTAATGCATGTGGTCATATTTTCCACTACGAACCATGTTTTATGCCATGGTTGAAAATGAATCTTACATGTCCCAATTGTAGGGTAGAATTCTTTATTCTAGTTATGAACAAACAATAGAACATCACGGTATCATTTCATGAGGGAGTAATATCTATAACCTTCAAAATGGAACAATCTACCTTCTAGGATTACGAGGCCAACCTTTACCTCGGTCTTTATTGAAACCTTGCAAATATCACGAATACAATTTTTGGTGGACTCTTACCATTAGCACATGAGGTGCTTATGTTTGATTGTGGATGATGACCCATATAGGAGAACATACATGTTGAAATGTAGTTTCTTAGAGAACTCTTAGGCTTAGCATTAGCAAATGAGACCCTTATGTTTCAAATGGTAAATGATGACCCACATTGGAGGATATATATATCTATATGTTTGATCTAGAGATATCACAAAACGAGATGATGTCTTGCCCTAATGACAATCAAAATCACAGCTCCTAAAACTCCTTAGAAGTAATTAGATAATTATTCTATTTCACAATCTATGTACCTCTATGATGGTCATCCATCCTTAATGCAGTTTAAAAATTTTCTTTCTTCTTCTTGCATACCTCACATATCCTTTCTCGGACGCACGAGGTTAACCTTATAAATTGAAATCCATAAATCATACTAAATAAAGTCGATAATGCGTATCTATCACATTATCACACACCCATCGCCCAGCCGAAGGAACGCTCTTGAAAGTGGAAGGCATCGATGCGGTGCACGCATATCTCCCTCCATAGCACTCGATGGCGAAGCCATGGTCACACGACGGCGGCCCGCCAACCCGTTCACGGCTGGTGCCGTCTGACTGCCGGGGCGTTGCAGTGCGTCACGATCGGGTCGCCTAGGGTGGGGAGCGTGGGGTTCGGGCGGGTATGGAATACCCTGCCGTGAGGCGGGGATTGGAAGGGGGAAGGGAAATGTCCCCGGATCGTGAATGCGCTGGATGTCGTCTCTGTGTGCGCCGGAGACTCCAGGGCACCAATGGCCTCAAAAAGCTTCAACTCAGAACACTTCGACACCAAGCATTCACATCTCACCTACTATGGTTAACGCCTACTATGGTTAACACCTTGGGAAAGCAGGGCTCCTCCTGCTCAATTTGCCCATGTTGAACTAGCGTCTCACCCGAGCCCTTGTGGTGCATACGCCGCAATCAAGGCCGTCTATCAACACCTTTGCCGCGAGGGCCATCCACCCATTCGAGGTCGAAAGGGCAGCTCAAGGGCTCACCGCACGAATATCGGCGGAGATGACCCGGAGAAATTGTTATGGGGGACCCAGAGCGTCATTCCACAATCCGGATGTCATGCATTAGTCCCGTGTGATAGAAGCAAGGCAAAGACCCAAGACGGTTACCCTGCGTAGCAGCTGGTTTGGTGAGGGTGGTCTAGTGGTTTGGCCTGTGATAGGAAAGCTCTCTCAGAAGAATGTGGGCAATCGATAGTGTAGTAGGCAGGTGGTAGTAAAGAGGATCGGATACATTGTGCACAGGGGCGGACCTTAGTAAGAAACCAGCTAGTACCTACTACATGACCAGTAGCATAAACCCGTAAACCGGAAAACCATCCCTAATGCAAGAATGTTGGTGGCTCGGTACACAAGAAGTGCAAGAATGTTGCACGGAGACCACTAGCATCGACTTCCAACATCCACTTGAGACTATTCCAACGTTCTGAATGCACACAGTACCCATTAAAGGAAATCGAGTGATAACTTTGACATTTTAGGTGTAACTTACAGCCTTTTGCTGCAATTTCATCTTTTCTTGACCATGGTTTTCGGATGCTCGACATTCCTTGTGATAACTTCTTGCAAAAGTTCTTGCCACGTTCTCTACTTGTAGCTGCCAACAAATCACGTAACGTCTTGGCCAACTCGTCTTTTGGAACATACCTTTCGGTGAAATCCTTGTAGTCACCCAGATCATGGTTTCAGCCATCTTGTACCCACACAAGTTGTCGGTGGTATTGGTAATGCAAAACTTGTCGCAAAGATTAGTCTAAGACCAACCAATACTTTGTAGCCTGGAAACATCGAGATGTAACCTTCCGTTGGTCTACAATGTCGGAGTAGACAACCACAACATCCTGCGGTTAACTGAGGTTATAACATAGAATCCCGCGGATGTGTGTACCTTAGGCAACTCGAGCGGAAACAACAATTGCATCTTGAGCCGAGGTGTAGGAGACCACTGCAAGGTTGACTTTTCTTCTCCGAAGTTGCATAGCGGCACATGGAAAGAGCAAATTTTGCGACTCACGAGATCCTCTATCCTCCTACTCCTCACATCATCAAACACGGGAAGGAGATGGTCGTTGATGTAATAATGTGAAAACGATCTGGAAGCCCACTCGAAATCAACCACATCCAACACATTTAAGTCTATAGATGGCACAGTCACAAATGGTTACTTGAACTACCAGGAGTCTTAACATAGAGAATTGAGCAACCAAAGGCGAGGAAACCAGCAACTACCCATACAAAGGAAGGGCAACATGAGAAAACCTCACAATAAATCAAGTTCAACCACAGATCAAACCAAAACAAAGGGTTTTTCGCTCGGAATGGGGCGGCGTGCAAAGGAGGAAAATATTTTTTGCATAGCTCTCATGATGTAAGTTGTTTATGCATGATACTTGCATGATTGAAATAGAGATGGTGCATCTCAATTTCGAGCGAGGCTGCAACTACTAGGCATGTGCGGACTTTTCTTGACATGCATTCATACGAAGCCCGACATGATGTAAGCATTTTGTGCAGAATGGCGGCTTCACCATTTTACACATTTGATCGGTAGACATTAGCCCAACGATTGATCATGAAGCAATGTTGGGAGCTCGTGTATGCTTTATTATGGATGCGAGGCTAGGTATGAGGCTGTGATGTGCAATTTGTTATGGATGGAGCTACGAGGCGTTGTCCTAACGATTGAAGAAACAACTTGCTTAAAATGATACTCAAGATTATGGATGACATAATTGTAAACTTTTTTAACTTTAGTCACATTGCCCTTTGTGCCGTCTTTGAACTAGGCATATTTAGAGAATTTAAGTCAATATAATAATAATAATAATAATAATAATAATAATAATAATATGCCTAGATAATTCTAGCTTTGAACACTATGGGCCAAATAATCTACGCCTATAGGTGGGACATGTAGAGTTGATTTTTAACATTGTTTCTTGCATAAAACACCTCCGTTCATATTATGGACTACTAATCCTACTTTGATGCTTATAATCTAGCAGGGTTTCGAATGAACCCCTTCATGTTGCCTTAAGCCCCCAGCTGTACTTGTCAAAGCTGCCTAGCTGGGTAGGGATTCCATGCCCTACGTCTCCTCCATGGTAGTGTTAAAGCTGCATAGCTGAGTAGGGATTCCATGCTCCGTGGCGGTATCCCTCAAACCGGACCCCAAAAGTCCTTAGCCCTCCGACCTCCTGAGTGCGGAAGATAAACTCCCGAACCTCAACTTCACTCTCCTCGTTCTGCTTTCGGAGGAGAGAGGTATGATAAGGGTCCTTCGCATTAAATTAAATGCTTCTACATATAAAGAGATGTATGACAAGAGAATCTTTCCTCCCTCCATGATAAGGTGCAAAGGTTGAGCAAACTTTATGTCCAAAAACAAAGCAAGATGTACATCTTTCTAATAAATTGGACTCATCTAACCCCTACCATACCCAAACCATTTTCCAAATACAAAATTCCTCCACAAAACTAACTATAGATCATAGAAATTATATTATCATCATTTATTATATGCAATAATTACAACGAGCTAGGTGCTACCGCCATGTTACACTACCAACTTGCACCTTTGCCTTTCACAATGCAGTGAGCCATAACTTTGTGGTATCTCGCGTGAGGGAACTTGCACCAAGTCTTCAAAGCGATCTTGGTCCTCATGCCTTGGCCAGGCGGTGGCGGCATTGCTACATCAAAATCTACCTACCCTCGAACCCCGCATGGGAGTTATCTTATGTATGGGTTTTCCGTGGCATGATAGCGCTTGCCACCATTGCAAATGGTTTTATATTTCGTTAACGATCTTTGTTCTTTTGTAATTATTCCTTAAGAAATATTTTCTTCTGTGACCACTACCCATGAAGGCTTTTCTTTTGTGTATTTTGAAAGCCATTTTACTTGTTCATACAAGAATGCTCATATATATATAAAGGCTTGTATTTCTAATGAATTTAAGGGAAAAGAAGACTTTATTATAAAAAGAGATGGGAAAAACCCATCCACCCCAAAAACAAAGGAGGAAAAACCCAACGAATGGCACCATGTCGGGGATACTAACCCCCACAATCACGCGTTGTATTTCCAATAATACCTATTCTAATTTAGACTTTCCTATTATGCGAATATTTAAACACCCTTACAACGATATTTCCATCAATTAATAGCTCCTCGTTGACATGTGCAATTTTGGCCATGAAACCATGCATTTAGACGGTTTATTCAACCAATGCTGTTTTCACCCTTCAAAGTAGTGACCGAGTCATTACTCCTAAGAAGACCTTGTCTACCCTCCGACCTCTTGCACGGTTTGGAAGATTAAATCCATACCTTGTCTATCCTCCGACCTCTTGCAGTTTGGAAGATTAAATCCCATACCTTGTCTATCCCTCCACCTCTTGCACGGTTTGAAGATTAACTCCCATATTTCTCTACCCGTCAACCTCTTGCACGTTAAGAAGATTGACTCCCATACCTTCTCTACGTCCAACCTCTTGCACAGTTAAGAAGATTAACTCCCATACCTTCTCTACCCGTCCACCTCTTGCGGTTAAGAAGATTAACTCCCACAACCTCAACTTCACTCTCCTCGTTGATGCTTTCGGAGGAGAGAGGGGCAAGAGGTTCTCTAGCCATTAAATTATAGAATTGCTCATATGATGAGAGCGTCGAGGAAGGGGCGTTCGGGCAAAGATCCTTCCTCATTTATTGATACTTGGTGAGGTTGTATTGTTTGTTCGGGAAAAGATCAAATAATCTACCCCTACAATTCGGACATGTAGAATTGATTCTTATCCATGGCATAAAACATGGTTCATAGTGGAAAAGATGACCACATGCATTGACCTTGATGACCTCGTCTTTTTTCAATATCTTCAAGACAAATGCTACAACATATTGTCTCATTGCCATCGTGCTTAACTCTCGTGATATTTCCGCAACATCTCACAACACTAGGTAGCATGTCCATCCTTTATATTGTATTCAAAATTTGTATATATTCTTTTTATTATTTCTCTCAAATATGTTCAAATGTCTTGGTTCCTTTCAATATCATAAGCGACTCAATTGTCTAGGTGTTTCCAAGGTGGAAGATTGCGAGGATGACCGAAACTCAACCAACCACTTGTAAGATCCAAGCGATGCTCACTCCTTTTCATATAACCCTTAATATATCCCTAAATATGAAAGGCCAAGTTTTGTTTTCTTGTAGTAGGTACTACATATAGATATTTGGCACTACACCGATGCATGACCCTTGATATAGCCTTAGATGTAAAAAGTCCAAGTCTTGTTCTCTTGTACAGTAGGTAGTATACGTAGATATTAGGTAGTTTGTTTTTGGTATCTTCAAATTTGTTCAATGCTACTCGTATTGGTGCTTCTAAGTATGATGGCTTGGTTGGGCAACTCAACATTTAAGTCTTCTCAAGTTGTCTTTATGAGTTACAACATCGCTAACAAGGGCCCGAACACCTCTTATAAAGCTCAAATGGCTAGTGAACTTTCTTTTCTTGTAAGGCCCTAGTAGTGCACTTTTTTCTTTCTTTGGTGAATGGTGAGCGAGAACTACTAAATAAAAAGTTCCAATGAGAGGTCAAGTACAAATTGAAGGAAATTTCTTTTCTTGGAAGGACCCAATGGAGAACTTATTTTCTTGTAAATTTGAAAACTTTCTTTCTTGGAAGGACCTTTGGAGAACTTTTTTCTTGTAAATTCCAAAAATTTCTTTTCTAGAAGGACCCAATGGAGAACTTATTTTCTTGTAAATTATAATTATTAAACTTCTATTCGTGTGCCATTTCATCCTAGAGTAGTAAACCTCTTTTCTTGTAAATTCTACACATTAAATTTCTTTTCGTGTGCCACTTGAGGCAAAATGCCAAAGAGTGTTTTCTTTTTCGAGAATTTGGAGACTTCATATAGACTTACTTATGCGTCTTCTGAGTCCATCATTAATTAGTGTTGGCTGCATGCTGCAAAGATTTATTAGAAAGAGGTCAGGCCTCGTTGCTTCCCCCTTTCCACTTGATGAAGGTAGCTCCAGCTTGCTCTAAGGTGTGATGAAATAATCGTAATCAGATCCAGATATGTCAAACACTCTGCTACCTCGCAAAGATTCCTTCTCTCTCGAATATTCTTTCTTCATATAGATTTGCACATCATTACGCCATTTTTGAGGTGCTCAGCCAGACTCCACGACACCATGACTTGACTACATGAGGCCTCAATGTTTACTCAATGGTATGTGTGTTCATAAAATCATTAGTAAAACCGCTTGCGAGCATTGTAGTTTCTTCAACTCTTGTGTCAATCCAACTTGCACACTTGAGAGCTAGCACCTAGTTAGAAGCCTCTACACTTGTAGTTATGCTCCAACATTGCTTTCAATACACAGAATGGATTGTTCATTCTAAGCAAATGTGACATGATACACATGTACAAAGTTCCAAATTCAAAGACTAGTACCCACATCTCAACTTCTTCTTTCACACATAACCGTCGTTACAGTGCTCCAAAAATATCAAGAATGGTATCATTGAGCGCTTTCAAATGGTATCAAAATAATTATAATTGGTTGAGTATTTGGTGAGAAATTGACCCCGCTTTCTGAAGGTTGCAGAATTACTCAAGGCCCACGTTCTGTCGTTATAGTGACTCAAAAAAAATACATGTTTGATACTATTATGTTTTCTTGTTGAGCTCTATCGAGATGATACCAAGATAGTCATAATTGGCCAAGTGTTTTTCAGAAATTTGGCCTCACGTTTTCTAGTCACCACTAACCTCACATGGGCCTTTGGTTAGCTCGAGTTTGCTGACCAAATGAAGAGTTTGTGTAGACATCCTTCTTCAAACCAGCACCCCTTATCAGGGTACCTTCGATGCATAAGACGATACCTGATCACGTTTGTGAAAACATCAGCCCTCAAAGTGTCTCGATTGTTGTTGAGCATCTCATGGTGTGTAGAATGGGGTTTTACAAGCACTTGTCTTCATGACATGCCCTCAAGTGCATCTCCATCAACCGCCTACACCTTTGCCAATCACATGAGCGTTTCGTCCTCCACAAAGCGCCCAAAAGTCTGCAATTTTCTTTTTTTTTTGCTCAGCTGTGCACACATGTGTCTTCATCAAGCTTGAGTGCTTGTATATGTCTTCACCGGCTAGCCGCTTTGAGTGCCGTTGCATGTGTCTTCCTGTAGCCTCGTGACCCGTCAACTGCGCCGTAGGTTTTCTCTCATGTTGCCAATGTCATCGCTCTTCTGAGAAGGAGATCTCGGGCGTAAAGGGCTCTCGGCTAGTATGCGAGAGAGCCTCTTGATTCTTGGGAATGGGCTTAATAGGCCCCCTGCCGTGTTTCATGGTTTTTGACCTTGTCTTTACTAGAGTTTGGCTAACTATGGTTAGTTGACCCTAGGTTAGTCACTCACTCTAACTAACCTAATCTTCTAGCTAGCCCTCGTGCTTGCGGCTACCATCTATGCCACGGCCCTCGGCTAGAGATCAAGCGGCTCGGTGTCCACCATAGCATCGCGATTGACTATGTCATTCACGGTGGCTTGCATCAATCCGCCCTAACACCAACCGCTTATGTTCATTCGCCTCCTTTTGTCTTCAAGGGCACAAGATGAACCCTCCTCACAATGTTGTCGGCATCTAAAGATAGTACATCTCTACCACGCCTTCCTTCACGCCCGATGGGTTGACCAATTTTCTTGGGTTCCCGTACATGCATGGGTTCCGTCTGAGCACGGCCGCTCATGACCACTCGACCCTTCCACTTATAATGCTAAGGATATGGTATGAGACATATGGTGGGCGCGGGTCGGCGTCCACCACAGTGACTGGGCGGTGAGGAACTTGGTTCGAACTTTGGGATTTCACGATGTCATCTGAACTCAAGTCCGCATCGATATCTCTCTTCTCTGCACGCGCATAAGAGTCGGGAGATGGATTCGTGCAGCACGCTCTCCGATCACGCGATCGCGATCGCGATCGCGATCCCGATCGATCCCGATCCGATTCGGTTTGATCGGTCTTGCGGTATCAACCGTAGAAAAGTGTTGTGCGCATCCCTCACAACCTTCGCAGACTTTGCTACCACACCAATCGACCATGGCATCATCCAAGTCTGGAGGAGACAATCTTCTTCAAAGAGGCGAAGCGCCCGGTCGGCTAGCGGCCCGCTTCGATGACTTCTACAAGCTCCGGTGTAAAGCCCGATCTTGATAACAATGAATACAAAGTTAAATAGTAGTCTTGTACTTTTACTTATAGACCAAGGTAAGCTTTAACTTTCTTCCTTTACAAATTATTATTTAGGTAAAATGAGCATGATATATGGATATGTTATAGCAGACTTTCATTATCTAATTATTTATATATGGATGTTTGATATATATTTGATATAATTATGTTAATCACCAAAAATTAAGAAAGATCAAACTTCTATATATACTACAGATGTTGTAAAAATTATAATATTTATTACTAAAAATAAAACAAATTGATTTGGCATATTATACCTATGAGCTGCATAAGTCATGTAAGAAGGAACCATCATCACTTGGGGGTTACTAATCGCATTCAACAAATATTTTATAAATTACCTCTTTGAGTTTTGTAGTCTCGAATACTTTCAATATTGTGCAGATGCGCCTGACATCTCACGAGCTTGGGGGTCCAACCACAGTGAAGAAGCCACTTGCGAATCGAGAGAGTCGATTATGGGAGCACACGGTTCTTGTACCGCCGCCGGGTTCACCGCTTTACCCGAGCTAACTTAACTCTGGATGGGTTAGTGACTAATTGGGGTTAGCTTAATCCTACCTAACCTCTAGTTCTAACCTTGTTTCCTTTGTCTAGCTCTAGCGGCTATGTCCTAGGGTGCACGCTGCGTGCGCCATTACCGTATGCCGAATTTCACGGACGTTGATCGGTGTCCGGTCCTTCTCGTTGAGCTTCTTTCATTGGCTCACGATGGGCCGTGGGCATCATCCCTTCCTCCGAACGGGACTATGAGCGGGTTTGAGGCCGTGATGTGCAATTGTTATGAATGGAGCTACGAGGCGTTGTCCTAACGATTGAAGAAACAACTTGCTTAAAATGATACTCAAGATTATGGCGTCTATGACATAGTTGTAAACTTTTTAACTTTAGTGGTCATACCCTTTGTATGCCGTCTTTGAACTAGGCATATTTAGAGAATTTAAGTCAATATTTAATAATAATAATAAAGATAGTAATATGCCTACAATAGTTCTAGCTTTGAACACTATGGGCCAAATAATCTACGCCTATAGGTGGGACATGTAGAGTTGATTTTTAACATTGTTTCTTGCATAAAACACCTCCGTTCATATTATGGACTACTAATCCTACTTTGATGCTTATAATCTAGCAGGGTTTCGAATGAACCCCTTCATGTTGCCTTAAGCCCCCAGCTGTACTTGTCAAAGCGCCTAGTAGTAGGATTCCATGCCGTCTCCTCCATGGTAGTGTTAAAGGCGCATAATGAGTAGGGATTCCATGCTCGTGGCGGTATCCCTCAAACCGGACCCCAAAAGTCCTTAGCCCTCAGCCTCACCGCACTGCGGAAGATAAACTCCCGGAACCTCAACTTCACTCTCCAGTCGCTTTCGGAGAGAGGTATGATAAGGGGTCCTTGCATTAAATTAAATGCTTCTACATATAAGAGAGATGTATGACAAGAGAATCTTTCCTCCCTCCATGATAAGGTGCAAAGGTTGAGCAAACTTTATGTCCAAAAACAAAGCAAGATGTACATCTTTCTAATAAATTGACTCATCTAACTACCATACCCAAACCATTTTCCAAATACAAAAATTCCTCCACAAACTAACTATAGATCATAGAAATTATATTATCATCATTTATTATATGCAATAATTACAATACTGCTACCACCATGTTACACTACCAACTTGCACCCGTTTGCCTTTCACAATGCACATGAGCCATAACTCGTGGTATCTCGATGAGGGAACTTGCACCAAGTCTTCAAACCGCCGATCTTTGGTCCTCATGCCTTGATCGAGGCGGTGGCGGCATTGCTACATCAAAATCTACCTACCCTCGAACCCCTGGAGTTATCTTATGTATGGGTTTTCAACATGATAGCGCTTGCCACCATTGCAAATGGTTTTTATATTTCGTTAACGATCTTTGTTCTTTTGTAATTATTCCTTAAGAAATATTTTCTTGCACCGTGACCACTACCCATGAATGTTTTCTTTTGTGTATTTTGAAAGCCATTTTACTTGTTCATACAAGAATGCTCATATATATATAAAGGCTTGTATTTCTAATGAATTTAAGGGAAAAGAAGACTTTATTATAAAAAGAGATGGGAAAAACCCATCCACCCAAAAACAATGGGAGGAAAAACCCAACGAATGGCACCATGTCGGATACTAACCCCCACAATCACGCGTTGTATTTCCAATAATACCTATTCTAATTTAGACTTTCCTATTATGCTAATATTTAAACACCCTTACAACGATATTTCCATCAATTAATAGCTCTCGTTGACATGTGCAATTTGGCCATGAAACCATGCATTTAGGCGGTTTCTGTTCATTTTTTCACCCTTCAAAGTAGTGACCAGGGTCATTACTCCTAAGAAGACCTTGTCTACCCTCCGACCTCTTGCCGGTTTGGAAGATTAAATCCCATACCTTGTCTATCCTCCGACCTCTTGCCCGGTTTGGAAGATTAAATCCCATACCTTGTCTATCCCTCCGACCTCTTGCCCGGTTTGAAAGATTAACTCCCATATTTTCTACCGTCCAACCTCTTGCCCGTTAAGAAGATTGACTCCCATACCTTCTCTACCCGTCCAACCTCTTTTAGTTAAGAAGATTAACTCCCATACCTTCTCTACCCGTCACCTCTTGCCGTTAAGAAGATTAACTCCACAACCTCAACTTCACTCTCCTCGTTGATGCTTTCAGAGGAGAGAGGGAAGAGGTTCTCTAGCCATTAAATTATAGAATTGCTCATATGATGAGAGACGACGAAGAAGGGACGTTCGGGCAAAGATCCTTCCTCATTTATTGATACTTGGTGAGGTTGTATTGTTTGTTGAAAAGATCAAATAATCTACCCCTACAATTCGGACATGTAGAATTGATTCTTATCCATGGCATAAAACATGGTTCATAGTGGAAAAGATGACCACATGCATTGACCTTGATGACCTCGTCTTTTTTTTCAATATCTTCAAGACAAATGCTACAACATATTGTCTCATTGCCATCGTACTTGTCTCTCGTGACATTTCCGCCGCAACCTCTCACAACACTAGGTAGCATGTCCATCCTTTATATTGTATTCAAAATTTGTATATATTCTTTTTTTATTTATTTCTCTCAAATATGTCTAAATGTCTTGGTTCCTCTCAATATCATAAGCGACTCAATTGTCTAGGTATTTCCGAGGTGGAAGATTGCGAGGATGACCGAAACTCAATCAACCACTTGTAAGATACAAGTGATGCTCACTCCTTTTCATATAACCCGTAATACACCTTCAAATATGAAAGGCCAAGTTTTGTTTTCTTGTAGTAGGTACTACATATAGATATTTGGCACTACACCGATGCATGACCCTTGATACACCCCTAGATGTAGAAAGGCCAAGTCTTGTTCTCTTGTACAGTAGGTAGTATATGTAGATATTAACTAGTTTGTTTTTGGTATCTTCAAATTTGTTTGTTGCTACTCGTATTGGTACTTCTAAGTATGATGGCTTGGCTGCGCAACTCAACATTTAAGTCTTCTCAAGTTGCTTTTATGAGTTATAATGTCACTAACAAGAGAACTGAACCAGCCTCTTATAAAGCTCAATGAGCCTCTTATAAAGCTCAAATGGCTAGTGAACTTTCTTTTCTTGTAAGGCCCTAGTAGTGCACTTTTTTTCTTTCTTTGGTGAATGGTGAACGAGAACTACTAAATAAAAAGTTCCAATGAAAAGTCAAGTACAAATGGAAGGAAATTTCTTTTCTTGGAAGGACCCAATGGAGAACTTATTTTCTTGTAAATTCAAAAACTTTCTTTCTTTGGAAGGACCCACCGGAGAACTTCTTTTCTTGTAAATTCCAAAAATTTCTTTTCGTGGAAGGACCCAATGGAGAACTTCTTTTCTTGTAAATTACAATTATTTCTTGTAAATTCTAGACATTAAATTTCTTTTCGTGTGCCACTTCAGGCAAAATGCCAAAGAGTGTTTTCTTTTTCGAGAACTTGGAGACTTCATACAGACTTACTTATGCATCTTCTGAGTTTGTCAGTTATTAGTGTTGGCTGCATGCTGTAAAGATTTATGAGAAAGAGATCAGATTTATGAAAAACCACTTGCTGAGCATTGTAGTTTCTTCAACTCTTGTGTCAATCCAACTGTGCACACTTGAGAGCTAGCACCCAGTTCTGAGAAGCCTCTACACTTGTAGTTATGCTTCAACATTGTTTTCAATACACAGCAATGGATTGTTCATTCTAAGCATATGTGACATGATACACATGTACAAACACTACTAGAAATAGCGTTTTTTGTTATGCTGCAGTATTACAGAATATTGCCTTTTTGTTACGTAAATGATGGCTTTGTTACACAAGGCATCTGGCCCGCCGGACCTAAGAACTGTAATAAACCTTGTAACATGAAGACTGTGACAACCAATTCTTATAACGGTCATAAGGTCCAGGTAGGCACCGGGCGTGTATCGCCATTAACCCGGGTCGTGAGTTTCTAACCCGGTGCCGATAATGCTCTGCCAGTGGATGAGGGACGCTTTGCTTGTTTTCACGCAGCGCCATGCTTTGGGATCAAGTGAGTGGTGGAGGTATTTATTTTGAATTCTAAAGGTTTCGGTTTCTACCGGGGTTTTGATGCCTCTCCGACATGTGTGAACTTGCCATGTGGCATGTACAATGTCCGCTTAGCCACATTATATTCTCGCATGACGATCGAATTTATACCACAGATTTTATAGATGGCTCTAAACAGAATACATATAAGTTCGTAAACTGTGATGTACCATACTCTGATCACAGCATTTTATCGCACGAGTTTGCGGGGTTCACCACGCACGGATCTTTTGGAGTTTTGTGCATCGAAGCACTAATCATAATCACCACTGGATCTGATGCCCCAGATCCTCATGGCCTTTTTCGCCTTTTGCCTTTCGCTCAGTCCTCGAGGGTTTGTAGTCATTTTTCCCCGCTGATGCAAGGCTGAATGCCATCGCCTCATGCACATCGTCATCTGCTCATGTGAGAAAGAATCCACATCAACCCCACAACGCACATGACATGCATGTGGACATATAAATTTGGTCATGGCAGCTCACCTTCGACTTCCCCTTAGCACTTGCGGCACTTTGATTCACTGCTGCAGCTCGAGCCCTCGTTACTTTGCCCTCCAATGTGGCAGCGCGGTGTACTTTATGCCGTCCCCCTGTTCTTGGAACTTTCCACTTACGCGGTTCAGCATTTTCAAAATCGTCCGTGTCAAATTCTGATTGGCCTCCTCCTAGTGACTCTGATGTTGTGGCATCTGCCACCGTATGTCGTTTTCCATGTCCTTTCACCCTCTCCGCTTCCTCCTCCTTTGTTGCTTCCCCATCCTCGTTGTCTTCGTCTCCCGCATTACCTTCACTCTTCTCATCTTCGAATCACCTTCGTGATCCCTTCTTCTTCATCCGCATTTTTCCCTTCGCACCATCCACGCCGCTTTCATACTGCTACCTTCTGAATCCAGATCAATTATTGCAGATTTTCGTGAATGCTTTGACCCATTTCTCTTCGTGGCGTCTCGCTTGGCCCTGATGCATACCCTCAGGGATTTCAAAAACTTGGGCACCGACTCGCGCTCCTGCACATCCCATAGTTCCTGCATTTTTGTTAGTGGGCGGAGTGATCCAAAATCACACTCCTCGTCAGTTGGCTCCCTCCCATACTTCTCTTGGAACTTAAAAACCCATCCAGTCTCAGACCGGCCCCATGGATTGGGCCCTTCTCCATTTGATTTCTCCGAGTCTTAGTGTAAGTGATGCCTTGGATGGCAAAAATTTCCATCTTTGAGTTCAACCCATGCCCATGTGAGAATCTCCCGCCATACCCTTTCATCAGTTAGTGGAGGCTGAAAAGTTGCTGTCAATTTTTTGCCTACCCTCTTCTCCTCCAGAGCGCAGGCTTTGGCTACCTCGACATACCTGCTGTTCCTTGTACGAGTGTATTGGCTGAACTCTGAAGAAATCATCCCCTTTGCGAGAAGATCCTAAACCGAGTAGCACCATATTTTCTTCCTCCGAGACAACGGCAAGTCGCTCCACTTTCCGAATTTCGCTGCCGCCAGACATTTCCATGAACTTCTTATGCCTCGGGACAACAAGCCTCTGGTCAATGTAGATGGAGGCTTTGGCTTCCCGTGTGCTCCATATCTTCGCACACTTAGTGCCACCGTGCACCTTGAATCCACCCTACTCCCGTGTTTTCAGCAAAGCTCGGACCATTCGGTGTTGTCTATTCCACCCACAACCGCCTCGCCCATCTTTGCGAAACATTGTGGGGAGGAAGCACACGCCTCCGACAAAGTTCCTGCCCATACCTCGTAATGCGCCAGCCCAAGCGAGCAACACGATGGCCACCGAGATTCCCTTCCGCTCAAAAGCTTCTTGGGAATCCGAACTTCATCAGTGGGATGAAATCCTCCCCCATGCCATGCTTTGGCCGGTGATGCCTCGGATCCCACATCGATTTCCATTTCTCCCCAAACTCCGGCCGTCTGGAAATCAAAAGCGCTACCATGCACAAAGACAGACTGCCGACAGGAAAACAAGTAGGAGGGCATGTGGACGACACAAGACATGGTCATACTAGGCAATTGCATGCGACCCGCTCACTTTCAATCGGGAATTCAAAGATAGCCTACAAAGGATTGCACTATGCATCACAATACAACCATCCACCACAACGATATGAACATGTAATAGTTCAGTCCTCGACCGTCGTCACCAGCCATACATCACGGTAGGGACCATTGATTTACATTGGCTAATCCTGCAGTGCCCAAGCAAGATCGTAAGTTTGGGACGCAAGCCCACGCCCTGGGGATGCATGACCACAACCTCGCCACACATCCACCTTATTGCAGGCAAGCAGGTATTTCAATCCTTCAAGCCCGGTTGATTGCGAAAACCAAATGATGTTCAGGAGCTGAAACGAAATATCGGACACATCGGAAGCTATGGAAGGCGGTAAGTGCACACCTCGGAAGGTGTGCGTCGACACAGGCGTCGATTCTTCGTCTTCCTGATCAACCAAGCTTGCATGGAAAAAACCTCTACATTTCTTGCGGACGGTGGTTGTTCCCTGCAAAGTAGAAAACAACGAGTCTAACCGTGTCCGGGATAGCGACAACGGCATGCGCCGCCGATTGGATGTTGTTGGCACGCTAGCGATGGGAAGAAATGTCACGTGGTATGCTTCTTCACATCACGGTCGAGCCATACGCAAAAGTCAATATCGATGCGAATGCTATATTGAACCTACACACCTCACGCCACGGATTGCTGCTTAATTCAAATTGTGGGGCTGCCACATTGCGCCGTGCGGACGAATGACTGTTCCCTCGATGTACGCCCGCACCATGTGACGAATGACCAGCAAGAATGAACGTGCTCCATAGTATGTCTCGAAATGGCTGCCAATATCGCGGATCTTCTCTCCCCTCTTCCGCGGTGTGGCCACCAGATCGTGTTCTCAACGATTTTATTGCGTATACACGGTATGCATGCAAACCGGTGGAGGGCGATCTCTTGCCACCTTGAGTATACACGGGCATGCACTTGCCACCTTCAGTGCTTGTTACATTGAAGTTGCGGCGTATCCGCCTCATTAAGCAGCCAAATCCTTAAACATGAAAAACCTTTAATATGAAAACCTTAATGCTATATTTTAGAAAATGCCATTATCGAAGGACAATGGCCATTATCCTTGGACAATGGCCATTGTCCTTCGATAATGGCCATTGTCCAAGGACAATGGCCATTAGCCAAGGACAATGGCCATTAGCCAAGGACAATGGCCATTAGCCAAGGACAATGGCCATTAGCCAAGGACAATGGCCATTAGCCAAGGACAATGGCCATTGTCCGTGCTTTATTAAATACCAGCGCAACTCATCGTGTCTCGGGGTATCACAGCTACCGCCGGCCATCACGACGCCGCGGCGACGCTGCCGCTTCACGCACCTCAAACGGATGAAAGCACGCTTGTCCAGCGCCGACCAGACGTGAACTGCATTGTCAAGATGCTCCTCCTACTTCACTACCCATCCTTCCGCCACCGCCACGAGCACGGTTTGCTACCGTGCTCTAGCACCTTCCCCTGCACCCTTCAATGTCGGCATCTTTGGAATGTTTCCTCGTTTGTGCACACGGCCTCCCTCACCTACCGTCCTTGTTGCCCATTTAATTGTGGATGGTGGCTTTGCAGGCATTGGCGGAAGTGGACTTGGCAATGGCTGGAGAGCCGTTGGAGGCGGAGACCGCACCGCTTTCACATGGAGGATCATCCGTCGGACATGGGTTGATGCTGGACATATCGACGCCTCAATCGAGCCTCGTGGAACGCGAAGGTGCTCGCTGTTGCCGCCTTCCGCATACGAGAAAGATGCTCGCACGCCCCGCAAATTGGGAGGTGTTTGCTGGAGATCACGGAGTGGATGGATATGTTGCCGGATTTGGATATTCGGGATTGGTTTACACAGGAGCGCCAGACTTGGTGGGTCCTGTATTCAGCTGTGCAGAGACGGTGCGGGCTGCCGCCTTAAATGTCGTATTGCACGTTATTAACACCGTCCAGTTGTTTTGGAGTGAAAAACTGTACATCCTCCATTATGGAAGGGCGAGAGAAGTAGGATGTGAGTTGAGCTGGTTGACACGGTTCGTTCCAGAGACACCCTTATGTTTTGATGCCACAAAGGCCCTTGCCTATGTCGCAAAGCAAATTGATTTCAATGACCGCTCAATCCCACCAATCCCGGCTCAATCCCCGCTCTCATATAATCCTAGTTTCATTGTGCATGCCGCCCGCCGGCGCGACTGTCCCATGTATCCATGTATCGAGCGATGAAAGCGCAACCTTGTAAATCAAATCCTTCATTTGCCTGCCTCCGCCCGATGGTGGAGGTCAGAGTGGGCATTGCCATCCCCACTTCAAGGTGGAGAGGATAAGATACACTGCGTCACTTGATGCGGCCATATGAATGGTGTGTCCATGCTTATCCGGGCGGTACGACGCGGAATACAAGGTCAAACTAAAATTTCAATGGGACCTTTTATACTGAATCTTCCATTTGGGTTGCACTCATACCACTTAACCTTCAAGATAAGAGGTTCATAAATCGCCATTGAGAACTATCACTTAATATCCAAGCCCGAAGGAAGCCAAGTGTCCATGTCCTTGCTTAATTTCGATGGTACATCTGTAAGAAAGGATCCATAACCGTGGTGTGTAACAGCACGAAGGTGTGGACTTGGTGCAACTCCGCGTGGTAAATTTGTATGCTCATCCATCCCTAAGGTCTTCGTGGGCATCCCTGCTCCACGCCGCCAAATATGGTCTAACTGAGGATAATGCTGCCAAAGATACGACTTCGCATATTGCAAAGATTCATCTACGGCGTAACCTTTTTATCGCCCTCACGGTTTGCTATGTTGTCGGATTGTTCCTTTCCTGCTTCCCAGATACCTTTCAACGGGATACATCCATCACACGTGAACCGGCCCTAGAGCTGCAACCTCATCCACCAAGTGGATTATGACATGGGTCGAGATGTCGAACAAGTTGGGTGGGAATTCTCTTTCCAACTCACACATCACCCTGATGCACTCTTGTTGCATTCTCCCAACCTCATGGCCCGGTATTCTTCGCTGGCATATCCACCGATAAAGTTTGCTGAGTCCGGCCACTGCTTTATATACGGATGGTTTGATTCGACCTCGCAAAACAATTGGAAAATAAATCTCCATGAGTATATGCCAATCATGGGCTTTCAAATTCTCAAATTTTACCAAGAGACATCTTTGTCAGAATGTTTTGACGTGACATCCGAGGTAACCTTATTGCTTGCATTTCCAAAAACCAAATCCAAGTCCGGCTTCGAGAGGACATAGGGAGTCAGTAAACGCTTCCTGCTCCCCCGCGAAGGCCATAGCTCCTTCTTTCCCCATATTGTTCCATGTCTAAGCGTGATCTAATATCATCTTTCTCCCTATGAAGGTGCCACAGAGCCTCCGCATTGTTCTTTTCAACGTGCATGACATCTTTCTGTGCCCACTTAAGCATATACCTCCAATACGGCAGATATTCAAACCATAAAGACCGCCAAGGTCCCGAACTTGCCCCTTTCCCTCAACTCTCTCACTGTTGCAACCTCTCTCCTGTCCATATCCTGCATGAGGTCATCATAGGAGGGGGGTTGTGGGCGGGAACGCTCTCCTCTTCATTATTGTAACGATCCAAGTCCAGCCTCCGCATTGGATGGTTGGGCGGAAGCCACCGCCGGGATCCAAGGTACTCCTCCTTTTGTACGTGGTTGGCCCAACGAGAGTGCAACGTACCCCAACAATCTACACATGCCCTAGAACCCTTCACTTGAAAGCCTGTTAGTGTACCGATTCCCGGATAATCAGCTATGGTGTAAGATCTGCGGCTCGCAACCTGAAACGCCATCTAGGATCTTCCGATGGGAGAGAAAAGTCTTCCATAGGGATCCCATGCCATAGGTCTTTTAGCTCCAAGAGGTTCTAGGTAAACATCAAAGTTAGGCACAATATGGGGACCGGGACGATAAGGGGCATGATGATATGACTTTTGTGCTAAGCCATGGCGGTAGGTTGTGCAAAAAGCATTACAGCCAAATGGATGTCGTACGACCTCGTGTCCAAAAGGTTAAATTCTGCTCAGAGCGAGCCGATGTTCCGGGTTCACTACCAAAGCCATCCAATCCATCAAGAGCCTCCCATGCCGTGTATGCGCCATTATGCCCATGGAGCCATCACAACCCGGAGTTCGTGTAGGATGTCATCAATCACTGGCGGGTGCTCTAAAAACTGCTTGAGCCTATCCTTCAAAGGGAAATGCCACATGACCTTTCGACCGTTCGGCGAGCGCGAGGACACGGAGGCCAGAAAAACGCAGTGAGATCTCCGCCACCTTATGAAGGAGGAGGAGGCGGAGGGCTCACACCGGCCGACTGGCGCCCTACCGCCCAAATGACCGAGGTTTCCACCAAGGCAAAGACAGCGGAAGCCACGGCAAGGCCCACAGTGACGACGCGGATCGAACTTGGAGGGAGCCCGGCATGGGTAGCTGCTGCCAACCTCAAGGCCGAAAGGTGCAGCAATGGCCGGAGCCGGCGAGGAGGCACTAGAGGTCAAGACCCGGGAGATCGGGGACCCTGTGGTGCAAACAGGAGGTAGAAGGCGGCGGGAGGCGGAGGACAAGAAGGATACCTTGGGTTGCAACTCCAAGGACGCAGTTAGGGGTTCTCAACGAGAATCCAAGACTTCGAGCGAGAGATAGAACGCCTCCAGCTCCGCTGAGCGGAGGAGAATAGGCGCGGCAAGGAGTTCGACGCCGGCCGCAGCAGGAGGTGGAGGAAGCCGTGAGTCGACGGGATACCGCCCACCGAGAAGGAAGTAGCGGACCTCGGGAAAGAGTAGGCGGAGGAGGAAAGCACGGAGGAGAAGCAACGGCCGCCGTCCGGCCTGAAGTAGGGGAGCTCACCCATGGCCCGCAAATCAAGTGAGCTGGAACAACGACGGAGGAGGAGAACGCCGAGCAGCCGGCGCAGAGGTGACGGAGGCCGCCTTAACGGCATCAAGGGAGTCCGCCCGCCTACAGCTGGTAAGCTTGGCCACGGAGACGGGCCAGCAGGCCGGACGACATGCCCAGCTGCCGGAGCACCTCTGGAGGAGGGAGTACCGGGTGCTCCGGGCTCATGTGGAAGAGGCGATTCAGCAAGTCGATTCCGACTTTGCCTACTACCACGCAGATCTCCTCAAGGCTCTG
The DNA here is from genome assembly GCA_010909165.1 of Anthoceros angustus. Taxonomy (NCBI): domain Eukaryota; kingdom Viridiplantae; phylum Streptophyta; class Anthocerotopsida; order Anthocerotales; family Anthocerotaceae; genus Anthoceros; species Anthoceros angustus. The sequence continues at coordinate 29,920 of VJWM01000287.1, forward strand.
GAGGTCTTGCGCCACCCTAGGCAGAGGGTGGACTCAAGGGTCGGAAGGAGGAGGAGGAGGAGGCGGAGGAGGAGGAGGCGGAGGAGGAGGAGGCGGAGGAGGAGGAGGAGGCGGAGGAGGAGGAGGAGGAGCCGGAGGAGGAAGGGTCGCACACGAGGTAAGCACTGCACCTCACATGGAAGGAAGGAGGAGGATCTTGGGAGGCTGCGGAAAGGGCGAACCGGCATTCGGGAACCAAGGGAGGGCTCGGTGGATGAGCCGTGATCGCCCGTGAGGAGGCGAGGAGGCACTAGAGGTCCGGACTTTGTCCGAAAGGCCGGACCCCGGAGGAAGAGCCGGACCTAGAGGTCCGGACTTAGAGATCCAAACTCTAGTGGAGTCCGAACCGAGGTCCTGACCTGTGGAAGGGGTCCGTAAGACCGGACCTCAGAGGCAAGTCCGACCCCGAGGTCCGGACTCGAGGAAGGGGTCGGAAGGAGGAGGCCGGACCCCGGAGGAAGAGCCGGACCTAGAGGTCCGGACTGAGTCGAGACGGGGTCCCGAGGTCCAGACTAGGGAGTGGGGAGAGCCACCAATCACGGCCCAGTTAGATCCAGCCTGGAGGCCCATTGCGGGGCCCGAGAGATAAGAGAGGAGGCGAGGAGGACTTAGTGAGATTGCTGCTGTCGCCGCCGCCAGCGGCGCGCCTCTATGCACTCCCCTGGAAGAGGAAGGGTCCCGCCTCGCGGATCATCCGATTGCGCCCGTCATAGGGCTCGGCTTTGGGCCGCCGTGCCAAGAAGAAACCGGGGCCATCCAGCCCCACCATCGTGGCGATAGGAGGAATAGGAGGATAGTAGGCGGCGGTTAGGGCTGGTGGTCCTCGGCTCGAATAGAGTGCGAGCACAGCCAGCTGGGCGTGATATAAGACGAGGCTGAAATTGCTGAATAAATCATCTTCTCTTGGTGTTGATCGCGTTTTCTTGCGGACCCTTGTCGTCTTCTTGCTAGCGTGAGTCTGAGTCAGCGGCGAGCCACAAGCTCGGAGAGTGACCCATCAAGGTCTTGGTGGCCGGACCCTAACGTGTGGTGGTGTGTGCGGGGAAGGCGGCGGGGACCCTTGTTCGTCCAGGCGGCGGCGGCGTCGAATGGGCCACACGGAAGTCGTGTGAGCCGGAGGAACAAGATCTCTTGAGCCCGGACGAGAGGCTGCCAGCGACCGGCAGTGAGGAGTCGGGCAGCTATCAACCGTCATTTCCCAAGGTTGATGAGTGTAGTGAGAGCGGTGAGAGGAACGGACTAGAGGAACGAGTGGCGAGTGTGAACGATACGGACGCAAACGGGTCCTTAAACGTTTGGCCACACCGGGCCTGATCGGTGGACGTTACGAGTAGTTAGGCGTAAAATAACGAATGTGTGTGTTAAGGCTGAGCGGCCACAAGGTGAGGTGAGGTGAGAATCGAACAAAACGCGGCAAATGGAGCTTATCATTCTCTTGGGAGCGGACTCCTTACTACAACGACGGATTGTGCGCCTTTGACCGTCAAATGCGCCACAACGCTAACGAATTTTTTTAGACGAACCCCCGGGACGGAGACAATCCGCAGAGTTCCAAATCAGGGAGCCGATGCAACCTCCCAAGAGCTCGTGAGTAATGTAAGAAGGGGAGGATGCGGGAGCACAAGCTAGCAAACGCAGGAGTTTCAAAATTGGCGACAAGCTAATCCACCGGCCATTCTGGAGATGCGAGAGGCGGTGTGTGGAAGAAGTGTGGCGCGACTTTCGTTGGTGGCCGGAGGCACCTGATCCGTGTCGTTGTAGTAGAGTCAGTTCGAGAGAATGGCTCCGGTTTGCCGCGTTCGTGGTACTGCTGCGTCCGCTCAGCAACACACGCATCGTCGTTTTGCGTCTAACTACTCATAACGCGATCAACAGCCCGGCGTGGCTAAAATGTTTAAGGGACCTGCTTTGGCTCCAGATCGCTTCCACGCCGCCACTGCCCTTAAGTCCGCTCTCTCACTACTCACTACGCTCATCAACCTTAGAAAGAACGCAGTGGCTACAACCGACCTCCTCCGTTGCTCAACCGGGCCTCTCCGTCCGGCTCAGACGCCTCCCGAGTTCCTCCGGCTCACACGCTCCGGCCCGGCTCGACCGGGCCGCTGCCTGACGTAACACGGTCCCGCCTTCCTTGCACACCACCACCACACGTTAGGGTCCGTCACTGTGACCTTGACTGCCTCCTGGAGTCGCCGTGCTCGCCGCTGACTCGTGACTCACGTTAGCATGAAGACACACAAAGGTCTCGCAAAGAACGCAAGATCAACACCAAGAGAAGATGATTTATTCTGAGCATTTCATTTCTTATACTACCAAGTCATGCCTTTATTACACTTATTCGAGCTCGGCCCCGGCCCCTAATCCGCGCCTACCATCCTATTCCTCCTCCTATCTCCTTCGGCCGGTGGCCTGGAAGGTCCTGGTTCCGTCTCGGGATTGGTGGTCCAACTCCTCCTCGGCTAGCCATGGGCAAGCACTCAATCGGATGATCCGAGGCGGACCCCTTCCTCTTCCCTAATCTGCCGTTATTACGGCGGTCCACGACTGGCCACACACAACGCTGCCCCTCCGCCCCCCTCAAGGTCCCCTCCCGTAGGGCCACCGACTGCCCCCAACAGAAGCCTCGGAGGGACTCCTCCTTGCTTCCCGAGTCCGACCCCGAGGTCCTGCCTCGACCCCGAGTCCCAACTCGGGAGTCCGCTTGATTCCGAGTCCGGGTCCGGCCTCATCTCGGGTTCGACCGTGGTCCGAACTTGACACGGGGTCCGTCCCAAGCTCCGGACCCCTTATCTCAAGGACCTCTTAATCGCTAGGTCCTCATCCCTACCCACCGACCCTTGTCTTGGGTGGGTTGGCTTCCTTCCGCGCCTTCGTGGCCTATCCTCCCGGCGGGTTGCGGTGGACTTACCACGAGATCCGCTATTGGCTGGCGCCCCTCCTCCCGAGGCTCTTCTCCCGTCGTCTCCAAGCAGGGGCCACTAGGGTCCCGTCTTGTCCCCATGCCCTTCATCCCTTCTCGAGCCTTCCGGGTCCGCCCATGTGTAGGGGCGCCGAGAGGCTTCCAATGCCTTAAGGAGCTCGGCGTGGTAGTAGGCAAAATCCGAGTCAATTCTTTGGATTGCCTCTTCCACATGTGCCCGAGCACCGATACCTTTCGCCATTGGTGCTCCGGAGCCGAGCGGCCGTCCGGCTTGGACCATCCCCGCCAGTAGCCGGAGCCGGGCCGACCTCGGTTACAAGGGCCGCCTCGTCACCTCCTCGCCTCTGGGCCGCCTCCTCGCCTCTGGGCCGCCTCCTTCCGCCTTCCTCCTCGCCTCTGGGCCGCCTCGGCCGCCTCCTTCCGCCTTCCTTAATCGACCACAGCTTTTCTACCCAAGGTTTCGCCTCCTCGCTTATTCCTCGCCAGCTCCGCCATCTCCTCCATCGGGCAACCAGATTGCGGCTTCGCCCAGTCCTTCTCCATTTCCGACGCCCGCCTCCTGCTCCATCGCCTTACTCCTCCGTCAAGCCGAGCCGCTTATTCTCGCTCGATCCGTGATCACGCCTGCAGATACCATTCCTCTCAATGGTAACTTGAGCCTAGCCTGTGGTCTCTTTGCGGTCTTCCATCTCCCCGGCCGTTGTTCCACCACGCAGAATCGAGTCCCGGAGATCCTCCATCTCCTTGTCGCGGGCTTCCTTCTCCTCGGCATGGGTGGCACCGCCTTCCTCCTCGCCTCTGGGCCGCCTCGCCTTCTTCGTGTTAGCCAGCAGCTATCCTCGCTCCTCCACCGGCCCGATCACGCCGATAGTGATCACGGGCAGTGGCTCCGCCTCCTCGCCTCTGGGCCGCCTCCTCGCCTCTGGGCCGCCTCCTGCTCCATCGCCTCTGGGCCGCCTCCTCCGCCGCCTCCTCGCCTCTGGGCCGCCTCCTCCGCCTCCTCGCCTCTGGGCCGCCTCCTCCGCCTCCTCCGCCTGCAGAGGTCTTCAACTGGGCCTTGTACCGCCACACCACTGAGTGAATTTAGTCCGTCCGCCGAATGGACCAGATTTTCGCCTCCTCCGCCTCCTGCTCCTTCTTGATGCGGCCGAGCTTCGCCTCCTCCGCCTCCTCGCCTCTGGGCCGCCTCCTCCCGAGGAGCACCATCGCCTCTGGTGGCTTCTACTTCACAGGTCTTCTCGCTGTCCCGCAGACCCCAAAGCATACCGCCCATGACGGTAGCTGTGACCCGCTGTCTCTTCCACGGCCGCCACCGTGAGACCCCAAAGTCCGTAGTGGGAGGCGGGCATCTCACGGCCAAGGACCTCCACACTGCCCGGAGCAAGTCGACTGGTTCTCGACCTAATCGGGCCCCTTAGGTCCGATTGCCGAGGTCCCGAGCTTCACCTCCTTGGCCCTCTTGGCCGCCAATTCCTTATTCGCCTCTTCGCCCTGGGGCCCTGAGGTGAGGGTTCGAGCCGACCTTGCCTCTCCTACGCGATGGACTGTGGGGTTGCCGCTGACCGCCCTGAGCGTCCCTTTCGCTCTTCTCACCGCCTCTTCAGCCTCTTACACCTGCAAGGTGGGCAGAGGCTGTGCACCACCGAGGTGTCATGGTGGCACCGCCTCCGCCCGTGCCCGGCGAGTCTGCCGGGCCTCCTCGCCTCTGGTGGCTGGCTGCTGCCGTGGCCGCCTCGCCAGACCGGCCGCCCGGCTGGGGCATCAAGAGGAGGAAGCGGGGATATCTTCCACACTTCCCTAGGTGGTGAGGGGTCCGCCTGCACGATGGAGTCCTGTAAGATCCTTCCTCCTCCGCCGCCTCCTCCGGACCCGTTTGGCCCTAGGGGTCGGGCCTCCTCAGCGCCTTTGCCCGCCTCGCCTGTAGGGCCACCAACCCTTCCGAGCGCCCGCCTACCTCCCCATCCTTGAGCTCGTAATGTCCCCATACATGGATCGGGTATGGGGATAGTCCGGACGGCGGTGGCTTCTCGCCTCACAGGCCTCCTCGCCGAACCGCGAAGATGATCCTTCTCACGCCTTCTTGCCTCACCGCAACGCATGCAGAACACTAAGAATTATCACCAAGGTGATCCACCTTGGTGAGCAAGTTCCGATGGACAATGATCCGGCTACCGCCTCACCCTTCCGCCCAGCTGATATCAACCACCGTTGGTTGTCCGGCCGCTGCCCGGCTTCAAAGATCGCCCACGCCTATCTCGCCTTGAGGGGCCTCGACCACGCCCATCCTCCTCCTGGGCGAGGCCGCCTGTGACCTCCAAGGTCCATCTCCTCGATCCTCCCGAGGTTCTTGGACGAACCTCCTTGTTGGCCGCCAACATCTTCCGGCGAACTCCCGACCAGACATCCAAACGCCCGCATGAACACGCCTATGCCACTCTTGACTAATCCTCCGCCTCCAAACCCATGGCCCAAAGTCCGGATAGCGCGGGTTACAATGTTGCGCTACTGTGTTCCATGGCTCCCATACCTCCATGACCTTTTGGGTCCCATCGCCTTCTTCTCCTTTCGTCAGAGATGGCCTCGAGACTGGCAGCGATGCGCCTCCGCTGCTCACGCCTCCAACCTCAACGTGAGCCGCCAAGATGCCCGAGGCTCAAAGAGATAGCGCCAGAGGCCGGGTTGAGCGCAAGAGACGCGAGAATTGTCTCGAGGTCGCACAGAGAAACGACCTCCTCGCCGGCCGCGCTGCTGGAAGTAACTGCCAGGAGGTGCCTCTTCCGTCTGTGAATCGCTGCAGAGGTCCGATAGCTTACTCGACCTTACGCCACAGACTCGGCCTACCGCCTGCAGCCCGCTGGGCGTGAATACCTATAACGGCCTGCGGCCCCAGCGTCTGTCGCTGCTGCATGCCCGACCTCCACTCGGGCGTCACGTGCGCCGCGCTCGATGTCTCACGACTCAACTTCCAAATTACTTTCCTGGCGTACTTATCTGTTTGACCGGGTGGGGTCGGACTTATCCTGCTACTTTGCGGTCCGGAGCTAAATCATAGTGGTACCGGGATCCGCACCACTCAGTCCCGAGTATACCCGAGCTCACCCCGAGCACCATCCGTGCTTATTCCTCCCTTTCCGCCTTATTTTACCTTTCAGATGATCGGACATCCTCGTCCCTTCCTTCATCTTTAAGTCCACGGGAGTTGGAGTATGATAAACAGAAACACCAAGCTTCACTTACGGTGGTTGGGACCTTACCAGGTGGTGCAGGTATATGAGAATGGAGTCGGGTTGACTGACAGTGGATGTTGTTGTTGTACCCCTCGGAGTAAGCGGGTGGCTGGTGAAAGAAGTACCATGCCTAGTGTTGGCGGGAAGGCACTTCACTTGTTGAGAAGGGGAGTATGTGGACCGCAGACTCTTCCTTGGGGTAGGAAATGAGTTAGGTTTTGTTTTTTTTCGGGAGTTTCAACGACAAAAGGATTTGGAGGCACTTATAGAGAGACAAAGGCGTAAGCGGTTAGATGCGTGTCTCAAGCAAGCAAAGCCCTTGAGATTGGAGGCGGAGAAATGTGGAGAGGCAAGAGTACACATTAAGCATCAAGAGAAACTCAAGCAGCAGAAAGAGCTGACAAGAGGTTCAAGATTGCAATGCGAAGACCGGAAGTGCATATGGCGTGGCATCGTAAAGAAGGGCGATCTCCCTCCTTCACATACTCCCGGTTCGAGGACCTAGATGCTGCGACTTCATGCTGATTTTGTACCGATTGCATCTCAGGTTTCGCCTCTTCCGTCCCTCCATGTATACAAACCCGAGCAGCCATTCCAATTGGCTTTCCTCATCGGTTAGTCGTCCTTCCATCATGACTCGGAGTGTTGGTATCTCAAATTCAACCGGCATGACTGGAGAATGCCCATAGGTTAAGTAATACGGAGTTCGTTGTGTGGTTACCATCTCCGCCGTCCTGAAAGATGGTAGCTTGGTATCCCAGTCGTGCGCATAATTTACCGTAAGCTTATTCAGGATGCGGCAGATAAGTCCGTTGGTCTTCTCCATTAACCCATTGGCCTTCGGGTTGTATGGTGCCGTCTTGCGATGAGTTACACCGAAATAGTCCGTCATTGCAGCTATCACATCATTGAGGAAATGAGTCCCCTATCGCTACTAACCGCACCCGACATCCATACCGCGCGATGATGTTTTCGTGAGGAACTTTGCCACCGTGCTGCGAGTTAAAGTCCTTGTTGCCACTTCCACCCACACAGTGCAGATGATCAGGTGCCACAAGGATGTTACTTTTCAGTGTGCTTCACGAGGCCGAGTAGGTCCAACGTCGACACTTATTTTTCAAGCAGGCGCTAGTGCCTGGTGTGGGCACCGGCCATTGGAGTGGGTGGGGTAGGCTTCCCGATCCGGCCCGGTAAGCGTCGCACGCTCATTCGAGGCGGTGCATTTGTCGTAATGTAGTCGTCCTCGTCTAAGGGCCTTTCCAGCCAGCATGATTGATTTTCAGGTTGATGGGGGTGGTGTAGAGAGATGTGACATTTTGGCCATTGTTTTACCCAATATAGTAAAATTCATTACAATATAGTAGAAAACATGCCAAGTGGGGTGAAAATGATCTACATCAAGGTAGAAAACAGAACACTAGAGTAGAAAAAACGATGACCAAGTGAACGGTGCATCTAGTAGAAGCTCATTCTAGAAATCCCACCAAAATCGCTTAACTGGCACAAAACAGTATTGGTTAAATAATATTCATAGTGATACAAAAACCAACAAAGAAATCTTTTCTTTGCAGAGTTTCCTGTATATCCAGAATAGCATGAAATACGAATTCAAGTAATGAAGAGTAAATACCATGAGCAGAAGAATGTGCCTCGAGATATGCCCACTGCTATCTGCGAAAATCCGTCAGGATTGGTAAGTTTTGTTATGCTCTTTAAATCAGTTCTAGTAGATTGAAAATTAATGGTTGTGTTTTATTAGGTTGTGACCCTGCAGGAAGACGGACAATTTGGGCGAAGTCCTCAACTTCATCAATTGGTTGCCAATTATGATAATGCCGGACAAGTGCCAACTGCCAAGTGGTCGTGGAAAATTACATTTTCAACTGTGAATTGTACGCATCAAAATAAGGTGAGTATCATTGCTTAAGTATTTGTTATGATTATTCCTATTGTTTTCTAGTATCACCAATTATTGTTTGGGTGCTAATTTCGTTTTGTTTGTAGGTTTCATTGTTGTTGAAGCGGTTCAATCTATTGGAGTAGAAATAAGGCGGAAGGGAAAATAGGTCGGAGTACTCGGACTGCACTCGAGTAGGTTGAAGGACTGGAGTAGGCTAGCACTCGGAGCACACTCCGAGGAGCTTCCAGTTGCACTGAGGGCGGGGTCCAACCGCACAATGTCGGGGTCCGGACCTGCCCAGAACCAGGAGGTCGGGCCCTGCTGAGTAGGGGTGGTCCGGACCACACTCGAGCAGGACAGATAGAATGCGCCAGTAAGTAACTTAGAAGTTGGAGCGCGTTTTAGACAGAGCCACGTGACGGCCAGTCGAGAGGTGGGCCAGCATGCAGTGACTGTGAGCCCAGTAGGGTTGCCATGGCGTTATGGCGGGGCATTGTAAGATGCATGGCACAGAGGTACGGAAGCTAGAGTGCGCGCGTAGGCAGTAAGCGGAAGCATAAGGCGAGAGTAAGCTATGTGTGGAAGACCACATATGCCCCTCCCGAGTGCTCTGGATGAACGATTTTTTGTTTTAAGAGTGTTTGTATAGCAGAGTGCTTTGAGAATCGCCTGGTAAGGTCTTTTATACGAGAATGGTCCTTGGCCCTTGGGATAATAATTTGTTTTTGAACCTTAGGTTTTAGGCCGGATAGGTAGGTGGAGAATGAATCCTTGGGTTTTGGTGATTTTAGAAATAAGAAAGTGTCTATATATGTTAGGGTGCCTACACACCCGCGATGCGCGATCAAGCGGGAGGTAGCAGTTCCACCACGGTGGCGAAGCAGGGGCGTAGACCGGGGAGTTTACAACCCTAGTGGCGGGCGGGCGCGGGGCAGTCGGGCGCGGGACGGACACACCCACACCCTGCGGTCGGGCGGGCGTCGGGCGGGCTGCGGCAAGGCGGGCGCATGCAACCGCGCTGGCGGAGCCTCTGTTTTTATGCGGGAGCACGCGTCGATCGGGCAGCGGCGGTGGCGCGGAAAAAGAACAGTATGGCGAAGGAGGAAAAGAGACGAGGCAAGCGCGGTAGCAAAGTGGAGGAGGCGAGGGTGGTGTTCCTTTTACCGGCGTTTGCGGAGGTGGGTTCTTTTCTGAAGAACAAGGAGAAAGAGATGGCGCCCTGGCGAAATTTCCACCATGCGGTGGCCCAACATGGACCCTTTGGAAGGTGAGGCAGGCGACTGGTGCGAGCTGGTCTGGAATTTATGGAGATGAAATGGTGTTCTGACAGACATTGGTGCAAGAGTCGCCCGGAGAACCAAGTTGCAAGGGAGGCGAGGAAGAGGCCGCAAAACTGGATTTGGGACTCTTTTGGCGATGTATGGCGAGAAGCATCGGAGGATGGAAGCTTGGTAATTGAGAACCAAGTTGCAAGAGGGAGACGCGAGGAAGAGGCCGCAAAACTGGATTTGGGACTCTTTCGAGCAGCAGTATGGGCGAGAAGCATCGAGGATGGAAGCTTGGTAATTGACCCTGCAGAAAGAAGACCCCGAGAGCCGCAGCTACCGCGCCTGGAGAAGTGAGAGGAATGGATGGGTGACTCGCCAACTCGTATCTGCTTGGTGTGGGATTAGCCAAGTGGATTTTGTGTTTCTGCGAATCGGAAGTTGGATCATATGGCGGAGACCACTTCGGTCTTTCTTCATGAGGTGGTTAAAGGTACTCAAATCGATTGAGGCGGATGATCTTTGAAGAGCACATGAGGAGAGGCGAATTTGCTCTCCCTTCCCTCGACCCTCCTTGATTTCACCTTTTCTAATTCATGTGTTCGCGCATTAGGGTGTCTAGTTGGAAGGCATATGCGCCCTTCATAGCGGCCGGTCGGGGAACTCAAGGTAGAGGAGGAGGAGTGTAAGGAAGATTAGGGAAGGAGCCGCAGAAGAGGAACCCACACACCTAGGGTCACCAGTCGAAATCGGCGGGGAGGAGTGAGGAGAAAATAAAAGGAAGCGACAAGTTGTGCCCTCTCGGTGCGGGGAGGAGTCGCCGCTAGGAGAGATTGGAGGCGGATGAGGAGATTGTGGCAAACCAACCCCTAGAAGAAGAGGTTAGTTGATAGCCAAGTCATGACGACTCGAACATTTTTGGCGACATTTCAGCCCGTGGAGTGACACGTTTGTGGTGCGAAGTGTTGTGGAAGGGAATGGGCACAGGGGCGGAATCTGGGCCTTGACTTGGCCATGGCTCGAGGCGGATCTCCTCGACCAGCCGCCATGGCTCTCACTGGTGAGTGTGCGGGGAAGCAGGAAAAGTTGCTCAAGGAGAAGTTGGAGGCACAGGCGAGAACAAGGTGGCAGAGGAGCGCAGACGGGAATGCGAGGCGGCCCTATGCAAGGCACAGGAGCAGCTAAGGGCCATGTCCACCCAACAGGAGGCCTTAGTGAATCAGGTCAAGGGGGCGCATGCCACAATCGAGGAGCTTCAAGATGAGGTCTCGCGAGCCCAGGAACAAATGGAAACAATGGCGCCTCTGGAGAAATTCAAGAAGCTGGCGGAGAGATATAAGCGAGAGAGATGAAGCTAGGGCCGAGTCAAGAGAGAGGTGGCCAAAGCAGAAGGCGAGCCACGGCGCATGATGGCAGAAGCCACCACCGTGGAAACTACCACCACGGTGGCTAAACCGGCCACCGTCGCGGAAGGAGGAACCGAGGTGGGGAAGTCACCGCAGGCTGCAGTGGGGATCTGATCCCCACAGATTCGGGCGGCCCGGCTCGGGATTGTCCACGGAGGAGAGGTAAGAACCTCTGTCGAAGGCGTATTGTGCTACTCGGCGTCGGATGAGGATGCTCATGTCCACAGCCACGCATGGTGGCGGTGCTCACTCTAAATGTGTATGTGGTTGTTGGGACAGAGGGGCGTAAACTATTGGCGCACATCTTGGCCGCCCACAGGCGTTTACGATGGTTCTTCGAGCAGGGCGGGGCCTACCCCAAGTGGTGATCGAGGAAATGGCGGCGGAGCTTGAGCGTGGAGGGAGGAGCACACGGTGTGGCTGTCCGGCGATGAGGAGGCGGAATACAGCCTAGGGCCTATAGGCGCAGCGCCCATGGGAAGGCAGAAAGCTATGGCGGTGGAGGTGGAGGTTTTGGGGAGAATCGCTCGGATCGTGGCGGAGGCGAGGCGGCAGGAACCCCAAGCCGGCTAAGCAAGACGCGCTGATTTTAGGAGAGCGCGACATCATAGGCCAGAGGCTTCTTTTTGGGGTAGGGGATAGGATGTTTTGAGGACCCGTGGCGCTGTAGTTTCCTGAATTGGTAGGAGCGCTCGTGGTAGTGGGCCATATTTTCTAGACACTGGTAGGAGTGAGCTGTGGAAATCCACAGCTGAATGTATAAGAGACCCTTGAGAGTCTCTCCTAACAGACAATTTCAGGTGTGAACTTCCGTGTGTTGAAGCTATGCGCGAGGTTGATTGGAGACGTCTGATCAGCATCAAACTCGTTCGATGCACCGCCTTCTCGTCACAAGAAGGCCGGGAAGATCCCTGGATGGTCGAGGCGGAGTGGCCAAGCTCACGCACAGGGGTGTGAAGGTGGTGGCCGGAAAAGAGGTAGGAATTGCGGAAGGCGGAGGAGGCGGAGGCGGATCGCCAAGGTTTCTTTCTGATCCTCTTTCCCATTCTGCGCCACGTGTTTATTCCATAGAGTGCATGTGGCCCAAGGAGGGGTCTGTGGCCCAAGGAGGTGTGGCCAAGGAGGGGTCTGTGGCCCAGGAGGGGTCTGTGGCCCAAGGAGGGGTCTGTGTGGAAGGAGGTCTGTGGAGGAGGGGTCTGTGGCCCAGGAGGTCTGTGAGGAGGGGTCTGTGTGGCCCAAGGAGGGGTCTGTGGCCCGTGAGGCGAAGGGGAGTGCATTAAGAAGAAAGGTTCAGGAAGGATGAGTCTTGTAGTGAGGGATTGTGAGAGTGTGTGAGGGAAATCGGAAATGCGTAAGTGGTGAGGGGAAGCGTGCGGTGGAATCGCAGAAATTCCTAGAGGTAGAGGGAGGTGTATATAGGTGTCTGTATGCCCATAGCCCCCAAGGTCTGCGCCAGAGGAGCCGGTGACAAATAGACCCCCGCGACAGGCGGCGCGCTGTGGTGGGACCCGCCACAGTGGCTGAACCGGCCACTGTGGTGGCCGAATCTACCACGGTGGTGGGTTTGGGTAAGGTAGCTGGAGAGGGTGGGGTAGCGAGCGACGGGGTAGGTCCACAATCCATAGATTTAGAACACCTTGACACAAAACTATTCCCTTGGGATCGAATCCTAGGACTATAACGACATAGAGGGTAAATGTGGCCTCTTTAAGTCTTCGGATGCAAAATCCATTCCACGGCCTCGGCGATTACGGCAGCGAAGAGCCACCCCAGCGCGGCAGACATTTGCGGAGTGGCGGAGGTCATTCTTCCAAGCAACCTCGCGGCGGTTCTCGCACTCTCGCGCGACACCCGGCTCTCGGTATCTTTCGGCTCGGGCGCACCCTCACGCGCGGATCGACTTTGCGGAGGAGGCAGCGCGGCGGAGGAGCGATAGATTGTTGACCCTCAAGTCCCAACAATGAACAAAAGGAGCGCCGTGGTAGTGGGCCATATTTTCTAGACACCGGTAGGAGTGGAACCACAACCGAATGTATAAGAGACCCTTGAGAGTCTCTCCAATGCATAATTGTGTGAACTTCCGTGTGTTGAAGCTATGCGCGAGGTTGATTGGAGACGTCGATCAAGATCAAACTGCTCGATGCACCGCCTTCACACAAGAAGGCCGGAAGATCCTCGGATGGTCGAGAGCGGAGTGGCCAAGCTCCACGCCTGGGTGACGGGCACGCACGAAAAAGAGGTAGGAATTGCCGCGGAAGGCGGAGGCCGCCGAAGGCGGATCGCCCAAGCACCGACCGGGTTCTTCCCGATCCTTTCCCGACCGCCGCCACTGTGTGTTTATTCCACTAGAGTCAGCCCAAGGAGGGGTCTGTGGCCCAAGGAGGGGTCTGTGGTGGCCCAAGGAGGGGTCTGTGGCCCAAGGAGGGGTCTGTGCCCAAGGAGGGGTCTGTGGCCAAGGAGGGGGTCCCCAAGGAGGGGTCTGTGGCCCAAGGAGGGGTGAAGGAGGGGTCTGTGGTGGAGAAGGGAGTGCATTAAGAAGAAAGGTTCAAGGGGTAGATGAGTGCTACTGTGAGGGATTGTGAGTGTGTGAGGGAAATCGAAATGCGTAAGTGGAGGGGAAGCGCGTGGAATCGCAGAAATTCCTAGAGGTAGAGGGAGGTGTATAGGTGTTCAGATGCCCATAGCCCCAAGGTCCGCGCGAGGAGCCGTGACAACAGACTCGCGACAAAGCGCTGGCTGGTAGGGACCCGCCATATTGAACCGCCACTGGTGGCCGAATCTACCACGGTGGTGGGTTTGGGTAAGGTAGCTCGAGAGGGTGGGGTAGTGAGCGACGGGGTAGGTCCACAATCCATAGATTTAGAACACCTTGACACAAAACTATTCCCTTGGGATCGAATCCTAGGACTATAACGACATAGAGGGTAAATGTGGCCTCTTTGCGTCTTCGGATGCAAAAATCCATTCCACAAGCAGCCTCGACCACGGCAGAAGAGCCACCCTTCCGCCGCATATTTTCTGACGGAGTGGACCGGGGCGGAGGTCATTCTTCCAAGCAACCTCGCGGCGGTTCTCGCACTCTCTCGCGCTCAGACACCCGGCTCTCTGGCGTTGTCTTTTCGAAGGCCAGCACCCTCACGCGGATCGACTTTGCGGAGGAGCGACATCATAGGCCGAGGCGGAGGAGCGATAGATTGTTGACCCTCAAGTCCCAACAGCGGAACAAAAGGAGCGCGGTGATGGGACCCAAGAAAGCGCCGGAGGTGTGGGAGCCATGACGCTTGGTGGAGCGCAACATCGTCACCAAGCGCTACCCAGACTTCGGTCCTTGGCTGGAGGAGGCGGAGGAGCTGGTGGAGGAATGGCACCGGATATTTTCCAGCTGCTCTGACAGACGTCACCTTAGTCCGAGAGGAAGATGCTGGCGGCCAACAAGGAGGTCTCAAGAACTCGGGAGGACCCGGAGGTGGACCGTGGAGGTTCCCGAGGCGGTCTACAACCGCCCAGTGGAGGAAGTAGGGGGAGTAGTACCGGAGCCCCTGAAGGTGAAGGGGAAGGTGGAAGCGGCCAGAGCAGCCCTTTTGCGAGAACTAATAGCATATCGTGCCGGGGCGTTTTCGATTTAGGTATTAATTTGGACGTTATTAGTGAATGGACACAAGCAGACGGTTACTTCCTAAGTAACGCTTGGGCAGAGCCAAGAGCATATACATTATGTACATCATTCTGAATTGCCAATTCAATCTAATCTAGCTTCTAAGATTCTGTGGCTCGGTCTTCGTACCGCAACAGAGGCACACAGACCCTAGGCAGCAGAAGAAGGTGTGCGCGCACTGAGGCTTCCTCAGCGCATTCAGGAGCATCCATCCGCGGCCGGCGCCCGATGTCCATCACTATTGCAGGGTGACCAGCGTGGTGGATAGCTTGAAGGAAGTGGTGGAGACGAATTTTGCCTGGTTTCATTGCTGCAAGCACGGGCCGCCGAGCCACCAGGATCCCGATTGCCAAAAGGAGAGATCCAGAATGCTGCTGCGTAAGGAGGTTCTCCGCGAGGGACTGAAGGGATCTCCTAGGCGGATTTTGTGCATCGGGCACAATCTGGGGGGAGCCTTGGCCACTCTGGGAGCTGCATGGCGCTCGACTACCTTGGTCGAGGAGGGAGCTTTCAGGCACTCTAGGGTGCACTGCATCACGATCGGGTCTCCCAAGGTTGGAAACGGCGTGTTTGCCGAGGCCTGGGAGGACTTGCTCTGTGGAGGGAAACCTGGAAAGGGTTCCATGAGGGGCACGGCAATGGGAGCTTGACATACCGGATTGTGAACGCCATGGATCCCGTCCCGAGCTCCCCCCCTTCTAAGATCAAGTTCTACGACAACAAGCATGTTGGACAACAGGTTTACTTGGAGCGGCGGGTGGAGGACTGGACTGTGAATGTTATTCCACACGTCGACACGGACCGACCCTGGCAGAATAATGGTTCTATGATTGATCACATGTAGTGGCACTACACTGCTGCGACGGTTGCAGCAGAAACGTTGGCATCCCAGCGCATGAAAGATGACAGGGGAGGACTCCGAACCTGGTATTCTCGGTTCAAGAAGCAGTTGGATTTGTGGGCAGTTAGGAAGATGTTTATGCACGTTTTGCAACTGGATCTTTCGTTGCCGGAACATTTCTGGTTGATGTTTGTGTCGTGGGGGTTTGTCATCGTTCTGATGTCTTTGGTATCGCTATGTTGGCTCACCCGATGTCTTTGGTATCGCTATGTTGGCTCGCCTTGTTTTGCATCATGACCTTCCTCCTTCCAGCCGTTTCGCTTTGTGTTGTGTTGGACTTTGCTGTGTGTCCAAATGGCTTAGGCCAAATGGACACACATGTATAAGGACGCCGTGATTAAGCATCCTGAGCTTGGATCGGTACTTAGATGGGGTGCCCAAAGAGAGTGGATGACCTTGGTGCAAGTAGCTTAGGCACACCATGGTACAAGTTGTTAAGTACCAAGTCCCATGAGGAAATCCGTCCTTAGTGGACTTAAATAAAATTCTTCTTTTTTCTTCATTATTGTTCCCATTGCATCTGCTTTTTCCATCCATGGAACCACAAGCTGAGCAACTTGAGCCTTGCTGTTCTGTTAGCGGAATTAACGGTGATCACGTACGAGGCTGCTTGGGTTGGTTTGTAAGCTCCTGCAAATGGTCGTCGACCTTTACTGAGCACTGGAGCTCGTGTCGACAAATCGAGCTGTAGACTGTGGCTTGTGTAGAATCAAGCTCTGCTGCTGCTCATTTATAGTTGAGCTGCGCTGCTGCCCATGTAGAATCGAGCTGTGCTATTGCTCCTAGCATATCCGAGCGCCTCCTAATGTTTCATGCATCCAGATGTGCTGCTCCTCATGTATCATCCAGCCCCGTTTGTGCCATACTAGAGAGCTTTCTGCTACTCCTCGAGCTCAAAGGCCGTAAGCAAATGTTTTGTTTTTGTGGTGGAAAGCTATACTCGATGGATGGAGGCCAGGGGCCGGTATTTACAAGATTCTCTAGCACGGTGATGTCAAATACCGGGGGCCTCTCTAACACAGGTGATGTCGTAAGAATCTTGGAAGCCTTGAACCGTCCGAGACCAACGGCCGAGAAGCTGGGTCACCTGGAGAAAAAGTGTGAATTCTCGAGTGAGAAGATTGTGGAGAACTTCCATCGCGCCAAAGGAAGGCCGAACACGTTGAGCACATGTCGGAAAGGGACTCGTCGTACTTGCTTTCTCCGAGAAGGCGCTCCGACTCTAGCTGTGCTTAGAGGAGATCGTCGAGGGCGGATTTGGATAGGTGACTCTGGAGCTTTAGGGAAAAGCTGGAGCCAGGACAGACAGGCTAGGGCCGAGGGGTGGAGGCCAGGGGAGGAGGACCTGTCGAGTGAGAAGGAGAAAGCAGGGCAAAGGGAGTGGGGATGGAGGGCGTAGAGCCAAAGCGAGGGGATCGAGGGAGAGGAAATCGGGAACTGAGATGACGGGATTAGCGGGGACAGTCTCAAAGGGCCCCTCAACCATAAACATCGACACGTGATCAAAAGGAGGTGATGGTAGGATGCGATGCCAGGGGGATGGCCAACCTGGAGATCTAAAGGGCCTCCTCGAGGGCGAGGCAGGACCGAGGCCTGGTGAGATATCATCAGAGCGGATTGATTGAAAGAGGGAGGCGAACCTGATCGGGTGGAGAGGTAGGGCCGCGTGGGGCAGGAGGGCTGCTGTCCCGGGTAGGCTAGTCTCATCAAACTATACTTTATTCTTCAAAAAATTCATTGTGAACAAAATTTGGAAGTCATAAAGAGACAAAAAACAATATGGTCAACATTGAACATTTAGTGCTCTAGGCTCAAAGAGCATCATCTGTCTGGTCCTAGGAGTCTTGAAACTACAGAACAAGGTGTCCCACTTGGCAGTGGGGATGTGGAAAGCATCCACCCGCTGCACACTTCTGATGGGGCCATGGAATTCAAGAGAAACCCATATGTGATCTCCCGCCAGGCCCACCTGATCATCCCACCAGTTGTCATCGAGCGTCCAGCCTTGGTAACGAGGGCCTGGAGGCTGCATGGACACAGGCAGGACGGAAGGAGGACCCCAAGCAGACATGTCCCGCGCAAGCTTGCTGATCCCCAGCATCCGATGACGATCCGCAGCCTGGTACTGGACAGCCATATACACATCTCCCTTGTGCTCACACAAGAGAAGACACTGAACAAGCTGGAACGGCTCTGGATGGCGTATGCCTACGGCCAATGGAACGGGAGGAAATCCTGAGCTGGCTTCCCCTAGCCGCTTCCCCTCGAGGTCGTAGACAAGTAAAATACCTGACAAATGGTGGCCGTAAATGAGGTCGTTGGAGCCCACAGTCCAGATCCAGCCCTGCACAATGTCGAGCGCGGTGTGATGCTCCCAGCCTCCACGAACCCAAGCTCCAGTCTTGGACGAGTAGATAGCCAGCGCCCACCGCCGGTGCACGTCTACATGGTCAAAAAAACTAGCGAGAACCGCAATCACCTTGAAGTGGGTGGGAGAGTCAGGATCCACCATGAGGAACGGCATACCAACCCTCAGAAAGTAGAAAGGGCCGTCAGGACTCAGGAAGTCAGGCACCATCGCCCAGGACCTCGTAAACGGGTTTATCACATGCAGCCCTGTGCCCTGTCCCGTAAGCACCATGATCAGCCCGTCCTGCGAGAACCGAACATCCGGTAAGTCCCCCAACGAGGCTGGAGGTCGCAGCAGGTTCTCCGGGCAGAATGAGAGATCGAGGGGACTGCTCCTCACGTCCCGCGTCATCCCCCAAAGCGCCTCGGTGTGATTGAGTAGCCCAGCAGCTCGCAGCTCCGTAAAGGGGTCCTCCAATGGTGAGCCCCTCCTGGAGTATACCCGACTGTAGGCAAACGCGAAGATGACAGAACCTGAAGAGTCTGAGAGGGACGGAGGAATGGCATGTCGCAGACGCTTCCAGTTCTCTGTCAGCCTCTTCTTCCACTTCCTGGACACAGCGAGGATTCGCAACTGTGCCTGCAAAGGACAATTGAGGAACACCTTCTCCAGAATCTCTTCTGGAAGATTGGCTGCGACCGCAGGAAAAAGCTCCTCCTCCCCATCCGCACCCGGAATCCTGACGTCTCCACTCAATGCTCCCTGAATCCGGTAAAGAGTAATACTGGACCTCCGGCCCTGGCGAGGCCAGGGCCTCTCCAGACTTGGCAGTCGGACAACGTCGCGGTCGGGTGGCGGAGGCGCAACCTCGGGCTCCGAATCCTTCACTCGCTGCATTGCTCTCCTGCAAGGCTCAAGCACACCAAAACCTGGATTCAGAAAAACTCCTTGGCTAGATTGATCAACAAATCCTTCCAGCTGCAGTTAGCAGAAATTTAACATCTATCCAAACCTACTCAAGACAAACTTGCTGCATTGCGACCAGCCGCGACCAAGCGACGCTAGCTGCAAGCTCCTACCCAGAAACACACGAATTGGAAGGAGCAGGATTGATATCACAGAAGCAGCAGCCGCAGTTGGAAGCAATGCTAACCTAGGGCCTTCCATCAACGGAAGGCAGCAAGCGGAGGCCTAGGCCGGCGCGATCAATTCCACTTATTGAGGAAAGGCAGGGCACGGCGCGGCATGGCACGGCAGGCAGTGAAGCGAGCTTATGCAGCTTGGGAGGGGAGGCGGGACCGGCTGGGTAGAGCTGCTCCACAGCCAGTAAGCAGCAAGGCAAGATGCGCGGGAGGAACAGGACGAGCGGACGAGCAGGACGAGCTCAGCAAGATGATGAACCTCGAAGAGAGAAGCGCCCGCAAATTGAAGCACCCGAAACCCACCATGCTGGCAGACGCACGGACCTGCAACGACAGCAGTAACAGTAAAAGCAGCAGCAGGGCTCGCTCTAGGGCTGTCAGAAGCACTGGACAGCCATGGAGCTCGCCGATCGGCAGCAGGCCGTGGCCTCAGGTTCGAAGGAAGTGAGGTGGGCGCTGGCGCGGGAAGGACGACCAGGTGCTCACACAGATTAATCAGGTACAAAACTCCCGCTTGGGGTCCGACTCACACAGTTTACAGCCCTGGTCGCGCTGCCCTAAAAAACAAAAAAACAAAGGGCCCGCAGGCAGACGCGGGGCCCGCCACCTCCAAGGCATGGTGACTCACCATCCCTCTCTCTCTCCTCGCACTCTCTCGCCTTAGCCCCATTCCCATCCGCCTCTACCCGTCAGGGCAGATTCGCCTCAACCTGCTCTTATGGCACCTCTGATTGAGCGACAGGAAGTGAGGACGTCAGACTCTGACGATCTCGGTGGTAGCTGGAGCGTGCCCAGGGGCTGACAGTGCATGCGCATGGCCTGCCGTGCTGCTCGCCTTTGCAATCCCCGCACAGGGGCGCCGAGAACCAAAACGACTTGTTCCTCGCAACCCCGTCTCACCTCGGCTGCACCCTGCCATGGCTCCTCCTGGCCCTCACCCAATCTCATGTCAACGTTGTTTGTTTGTGCACTCAAACAAAACCTAACCTGAAAGGTTTTTTAAACTTCCGTGAAAACCACTTAAGTATTCACAAGCACATTAGTTCATAAACCCAGGGGCCTGTCAAGAGTGAATCTGAAGAAACTTTCATTGTGCTCACTCAGCACCTTAATTCTGTGTGTAGGTGTGGGTCCTTTGGTACTTCTCATTTTTACTCCAGGTGTTTCAAGCATTTTTACAAGTGAAGCTCAACTTGAAAACTCCTTAGTAGTTCATAACATGATCATTTTAAAGATAATCAATCATAGAGGTACCAATTTATTCTAATATTACGTGCATGTATATATCATGTAGTCTATATGCACAAATTAGGTAGTCTGCATGATGCACCGGCGCATATCCCGTAGTCTATTCGTCCGTATGACGCACATCACATTGACTTTACCTGTAACCTTTATAAAGTTAAAGAGTGTTCTCGCGCTTTAAGAAGTGTCCCTAAGGAATCTCACGCGCCCAATGAATGGGTCGAGATAAAAAGAAGCAAAGAAAGACATTGTCCTTCAGAGTACGAAGAGGCACAGGCTATGAACATTCAAGAGGACAATTTCCTTTATCCTTCAGATGCAGAAGGCACCTAGGGCATCCCGGCTTGAAGAAACAGAGAAAGACATTGTCCTTCAAAGTCGGAAGAGGCGCAGGCTATGAGCATTCAAGAGGACAATTTCCTTTGTCTTTCTGATCCAAAAGGCATAGCCTCTGAGTATTCAAGAGGACAATGTCCTATGTGTGATAAGGTTTATCTGAAGACTAGTTTCGGCGGCGCATATCACATAGTTTATCCAAGGACAGACAAGGTCTATCTGGTGGCGCATATCACCTAGTCTATCGAAGGACAGTATGATGCACTTAGTCTGTCCAAGGATGACAACGCGTCCATCTATAGTCTATAGTATGATACACTTAGTCTATCCAAGGATGACAACACGTCTATCTAGGACCGTTCCGACGGTGCATATCACGTAGTCTGTATGATGCACCTAGTCTCTCCAAGGATAATAGCACGTCTATCGAAGGACTGTTCCGGCGGCGCATATCACGTAGTCTCTATGTGATGTACGTCTCTATGATGTACCTAGTCTATCCAAGGATGACAGCACGTCTATCTAAGGGGACTGTTCCGGCGGCGCATATCACGTAGTCTCTATGATGTACGTCTCTATGATGTACCTAGTCTATCCAAGGATGACAGCACGTCTATCTAAGGACTGTTCCGGCGGCGCATATCACGTAGTCTGTATGATGCACCTAGTCTCTATGATGTACGTCTCTATGATGTACCTAGTCTATCCAAGGATGACAGCACGTCTATCTAAGGACTGTTCCGGCGGCGCATATCACGTAGTCTGTATGATGCACCTAGTCTATCCAAGGATGACAGCACGTCTATCTGAAAACTGTTCCGGCGGCGCATATCACGTAGTCTCTATGATGCACCTAGTCTATCTAAGGATGACAACATGTCTATCTAAGGACTGTTCCGGTAGTGCATATCACGTAGTCTAGTCTGTATGATGCACGTAGTCTATCTAAGGATGACAGCACGTCTATTTAAGGACTGTTCTGGCTGGGCATATTACGTGTTCTTCTGGCGGGGCATATCACGTAGTCTCTGTATGATATGTACGACCACGTAGTCTATCTAGGATTGTTGCGGCGCATATCCTATAGTTTGTATGACACATATCTCATAGTTTGAGGACTGTTCCAAAACCACATATCATGTGTCTATCTAAGGAGTGTTCCGGCGGTACATGTTATGTAGTAGGTAGTATGCATGATGCATATCACTTAGTCTATCTAAAGATTGTTGTGGATTAATCAGCTCGTAGAGATTGTTCATTCACTATACCCTCTTAGACTTGGAGGAAATGTATGACATGATAGAAATATTTCAAGTTGTCAACCCTATTAGACTTCTTAGAAATGTCAGACAAGATAAATTAATCCAATTTATAGTGTTATGAGGTGTATAATTAACCATCTAGTTGTTCAGTAGTATGCGACCCTCAAGGTCTCCTGTTTTCCCGTGGTAGATGGGCTCACCCCATCTCTCCCCACCCCATTGATAAAGTTGCATCTGGGTTTTCTGAAGCGAGGTTTCGGGTCCCGGCTGCAACTTGCCAGCGCCAGCTTGAGGGCACTGCCCCGTTTCAGCTGTATACATATGTGTGTACGTGCGCTCGGTGATGTGGGGCCGAGTGCGGACGCCGCACAGGGAGGGAGCAAGGGCACTGCGGGGCAGAGCCTGTGAGATACAGTCTGTATGCGATCGAACAGTCACGTCGCCATCAGGGCCCTCCGCTGCAGCCTGCTCGTGTGGCGTCCCAAACTGAAACGGGCCGGCGCCACGGTGCGCCAGGCACGGCCTAATTTTTGCTACCCCTGCACATGGCTTGGAAACGCATCATTAAACGGCTTTGGGGTTAGAGATATCGGACTGGCGCTGTCGCCATCACGCAGCTGGTGCTGCTTGAGAAGGGTTTAAGCTGGCCCAGATGGTGTTCCAGACTCACCAGCACTCATCTCAGGCTTGCTTCAGCAACGAGGTATGTACGTTCATACCGCCCTCAAAGTTGTTGCAGCTCTGGCCCAAGGGCCAGAGTGCAAGCTTCTGGTCAATTGGTGGTGGTAGCTGCTCGGACCTCGGTGATGGGCCTACTGGTACTTTTCTTATGGACGTTGCAGGACATAGCTAGCTGGTAATGCTCTGGTGCTCTACTCTGTCATGGCATACGCTACTGACCAGTACTGTTTGATGTTGTAACTGGTACATTTGAAGTTGAACTGATGGTGCAAGTCCATAGATGCCCTCTCCACTAAGCAAACGTGGTCCATAGTTAGTCTGCAGAGCTTGCACAGTTGTCACGTCACCAATGACCACTGTGCAGTCTGCATCCCACCTTGTTGCCCTCTTGGTATCCATTTTCAGGGCCTGCAACTGGTGGAAATCTCAGCCATGGTATGTCCGGCGATCCACTCCAAATCAGAAGGTGCTCATGTCTTACTGTGTCATTTGTTGCCTTACAAGTATCAATGACGCGGATGCAAGGATGATGGTGAACCTGTGATAGATGCTGCACACCTCCTTGCTTTCTCGATGGTCGGGGCGTCTCTTAAACCTAGCTATGAATTCTTGTTAAACCTCCTTTTCTCATCCCACATTGGCGAGCGGAAACCCACCATGACGAACACAGTGTGAAAGAAGTAGAGACGGGAAGGGAACTACTGGAGCGTCTGTTACACCGTAAAAAGGTGAAGTGTTGTAATGTGCCAGGTGACTACTCCTCACATGCCAAGAATTCAGTCCCTGCAGATTGTGAGGTGGAACGTCCGCGGTCTGGGTGTATACGTGAAAGGAACGCCAAGTGCAGAAGCTACACCTATTCCAGATTGGGGTGAAGGGGGGAGCTGGGGACCTGCTTCCCTACCCGTCCATGTCCAGCTCCAGCTACTGTAGCTTCCTGCATGAAAATGTCCCGAACATCAGCTCAGCGGGCAGAGGCCCCACCCTTAGCAAAAGGAATTGCAGCTGGGCTGGGTGATGAGGCAACCTGTGGGATGGGTGCCACAGAAGCACCTACAGCAGTGTTTCCCCACCTTTCTTCGTATTCACCACTTGCCATCCATCCTCCGCTTCAGCAGGAGGAAGTGGTTTGGGAGAATGCCCCGTTCGTTTCAGGGACACCACTTGAGATAGAAAAGCCGTACAACCAGGTACAGTGATGCAGTCAGGCCTGCATAGGTTGCCATCCGAGTTCCAAGCACGTTGCTCTAGTGCCCAAAGTCACATAACTGTCAGCCCTGGAGGAATTTTAGCCTGGGCATGGAGAGAATCTTAAAAAACCATTGGTGAGGAAGCCCAAAAGGGAAGGCATCATCTACCTCAGAAATCTCCTGAAGTATAGGAAAGCCGTGCCTTCATGTGTGGTCAAGGTCAAGCCCAAGATCCCGGATTTCGGCAGCCGTGCCTCGTAAGAAATATTTTTGCCCTGCCTTGAAGTCAAGTAGCTCTTGCTGTGGTAGGAGGGGGCCCGGAAGCGACCCTGCCCTCGGCTGCAGTAGAAACGCTTTCGCGGAAGCCAGCTTGAGTGACAAGGGTTTGGAATGGGAGCAGCTTGATACGGCCCTGCGGCATATCCGACAGCAGCTTTGTCTTTCCAAAACACACCTGAAACACCTTGCCGAAATCTGGGTTCCTGGGCTTGAGCTTGAGCTGGGAAGCATGTATTAGGTGACATGCATGCAGTCGGGTGTTCCGGCTGAGAACAGCTTGCCCTGTGGATTCCCGCTGAGACCACCCCACCAGCTTGCGCTGACCAAGGCTGGGCACCCTCGGCCGGCCGCATTTTCGCCGCGCATTACGGTGGAAACGGATTTGGAAATGCGGCCGCATTTCCACCGCACCACACAGGAATTTCGAGCCGCAAGCATCGAACATGGGAACAACGTGGCATGAAAGGATCACAGCTGGGTTTGGGCTTCTTCTCTGTGTCTCTGTGTAAGGTCTCTGGGACCCGGACGGGCCGTTGCAGCTATGTCCCTGCTCTTGCACAATGTCTGAGCAGCGTGCTCACGGGTAGCGAGCTAAGCAGTCAGGGCCCTCGCAGTTCGCGTGGCCATGCATGGCGGCATGTCCGTCCTTAGTGGACTTCAAAACAATTTGCTTGTTTGTTCGTTTGTTTGGCCTCGCCAACGGAACCGGGCCGGCGCCCCAGCTCGCCAAGCACGGCCTAGTTTTTGCTGACGACTGCACATGGCGTGGAACCGCATCATTTTAACTGGTTTGGGATTGGTGACATCGGGCTTGAGCCGTCCCATGTGTCCGCGCGTGAGACCGGAAAGAACCTCAGAATTCTGAGACCTCGGCGGGCCGATTGCAACTTGCCAGCTTGAAGGCACTGCTGCAGCTAAGTACATACGTGCTCTTGCACATGTTTGAGTAGCATGCTCACGGGGAGAGAGCTAGGGCACAGTGGAGCAGAGCTTGTGAGATATCCCAATTGAACAGTCGCGTAGCCATCAGGGCCCCGCTCGCAGCTCCTGTGGCCTCGCGAACGGGAAGGGGCCCGCGCCACGGCCGCCAGGGACGGCCTAGGTTTTTCTCACCACTGCACATGGATTGGAAACGCATCACTATTGAACAGCTTTGGGATTAGAGACGTCGGACTGGCGCTGTCGCCATCACGTAGCTGGTGCTGGTGCAGGACGTTTAAACTGCCCAGACGGCGTTGAAGACTCACCAGCACTTATCTTAGGCCAGCTTAATCAAGGAGGTCCTTTCGCACGGCCCTTACAGTTGTTGCAGCTCTGGTCCCTGGGCCAATTCGTCATGTTGTGCATCTGATGGACTGAGTGGAACCTCTACTCAGAGTGGGTTCACCCATCAACATTTCACCAGAAGTTTCCACTGTGGAAGCTTCTGGTCAAGTTGTGGTGGTAGCTGCTCGGACCTGGGTTCAGTCCTCGGACAGATTCGGGCCAACTGGTACTTTTTCTAGGGTTGGAGGACGTAGCTAGCTGGAAATGCTCTGGTTCTCTACTCTGTCATACACGATGATCAATAGAGTGTGAGCATAATACTGACCAGTACTGCGTGATGTTGTAACTGGTTTATTGAAGTTGAACAAATGGTGCAAGCCCATAGATGCCCTCTTTACTGAGCAAACGTGGTCCATGATTAGTGTGCAGAGCTTGCACAATTGTCACGAATGAGCACTCTGCAGTCTCGCGCTGTCGCCATCTGAGAGTGTAGGCTTCTGGTTAAGTGGTGGTAGCTGCTCAGCCCCGGGTTCAGTCAGACAGATAAAGACCAGCAAATACTTTTGTTGTTATGGTTGGAGGACATGGCTAGCAGGTAATGCTCTGGTGCTCTACCCTGTCGTGGACGATGATCGATAGGGCATGAGCGTCATACTGACCAGTGCTGTTTGATGTTGTACGTAGCTTGCACATTTGAACTGATGGCGCTTTTGTTTATTAGTCAAGAATCACAACCTATAAACATCGAAAGAGATGGAAAGGGAAGGGTTATACTGGAGCTCCTGTGACACTGTAAAGGTGGTGTACGTTTGCAAGTTTGCAAGTTTGTGAATCACAACCTTTGGAATGGCTTTCCGGGGAAATCCACAGGAAACAGCCGAGGAGCCAATTAAAAGCCACGGCAGACTTCAACTAGGAAGGCGAGGAATGATAGAATCATGGAACCATCACCCATTCCCCACCACTTAACAAGGCGATTGAGCTGTGAGTAGATCAGATCTGGGCAACCAATTATCTGAACACAATCATGAATGGAAGGGTATGAACAGTTCTCAAACCAAACTGTGGGACAAGTCTCATTTGATCTCTCGGCGTTTTCTCTTAGCTGAGATGAACCTTGAGGAATAATACCCAGCAGAGAAGGGCTTCCACGTAACAGAGCCTTTGTGACCACATCCTGCCAGAAGCAGGGTTTGGTCACGGCCGGCTGTAAAGACTCGCAGGGTTAAAAAAGCAACTTAAAAAGTGAGATCAGGAAAGTAGCTTGTATGCCAAACCGTGCAAAATCAAGAGGGACTGATGTCACTCACAAATGGGAGTAAACGAGGTAACAAGCACTCCTTTTTGCCTTGTCAACCTGCTTCCTTCCGCCCCAAATCAATCTTCAGATGGGAGCACATCAAAGCAGAAGGCGGAAACAGACCCCTGATGCTAATCACATGTAAAGATGAGTTAGCAATCCAAAATCAAGATAATCAGCTGCAATTGGTGATGAGCCAGGTGAGAGACATAAAAGACTGGACAATCCCCTCCAAGACTCCAAAGGCTCTCCCAGTGGCATACCCAGGATGTCCTCTGCTTGTGCTGCTCCAAAACGAACGGTCAGGGTCATGAAGAGAAACTGCTTAGAAGATGCAGCAGGGTAAACAGAGAGAATGCCCAAAAAATGCCAGCTGCCTTTATTCTCCGCCTCTGCATGTTTCCTCACTGAGGCACTGAGATTGGACAATCGGATAAAACCCGTTGACTACAAAAATTGACCTAATGGCAGGTCTGAGTACACGAGAAGGAACTGCAAGAATAGAGGATACACCACAGCTACAGAGGCGTAGGTGAAAACCGACTACAGCAAAAGCCCTGTCTGCCCAGCTGAGAAGACAGGAATAGGTGCACACCACCGAATGCCCACAGCCTCACATCTCCGCTTCCTTGTGGGTCTCAATCACCAAATCCGAAATCGGATAGGCAATGCAGGTGAGCACGTAGCCCTCAGCTTTCTGGTCGTCGTCCAGGAAGGAGCCGTCGCTCTGGTCCACCTCCCCCTGCTTTATCTTTCCGACGCAGGAGCAGCAAGCGCCCGCCCGGCAGGAGTAGGGCAGGTCCAACCCCGCCTCCTCCGCGATGTCCAGCAGGTAGACATCGTCCGGGGCCTGGACCACCTTGGGCCCAGCTGGTGTGACGAAGGTCACGCTGTAGGAAGCCATGCATGTCACACGGCTGCCCCCAGACTTGAGCCCGAACGCCTTCCGGAGCCCCAAACCCGAGCTGCTGCCCACGGCAGCTGCTGCATGCGGCTTCATGCACCCGGAGGAGGCCAGGGAGGTAGATGCCCCCGCAGCCACCTTCTGGAGCGCCGCAGCCGCCGCCATCGCTGAGCAGGACGCCGTACGCAAGCTCTGGATCTTCACAGAAGCGCGGATTTGTGTCAGCCCCTAGGGCTTAAGTAGACTGGAGAAGGGACTGCGAGTGAGAGCGGGAAGAAGCAAAGGAGCCTAGCGATGCTCACACACAGCCGTTCCTCGGAGGTGGCGGTGCGGACGCGGCGAAGCTTTGCCTCCTGGTGGTTGAATGCGCCAAGGGCGAGATGCTTCCGGAGAGCACCAGCGGCCGCACCAGATCCGACTATTCCTCACGTGGTCTCCTGTGACAAGTGTACCGGTGAACGGTGAGCCCACACCGACCCGGTTAACGGAACGGAGAGTAACCTATCATAACGGAACGTTAGGGTAAGTCCTCGTTTGCTTTCCTGCATTGCATATGCAAAAAATTTCCGGATTCCCAGAGCCGCTCAGATTTCCAGTTATGATCTTGTGACACTTGGTTCTCAGCTGAGAGGCAGCAGCTGCAGCCATCTTCCCAGGCTGGGGACTCCCTGATGCAGCAGGAACATGATATAGAAGCCAGCCGGGGCGACCATGGTGTTGGGTGGGGTGAGCACATCCAGCTGGTAGCCCAGGTCTCCCCCCATCTGCAAGCTGCCCGAGAGCTGCAGCAGCCTCTGGTTCATGGAGAAAGAGTGCGTGGAGAGGGGAGGGGCGTAGAGCACCACCTGCACTTCTGTGAAGCTGCGGAGGGGAAGCATGGTGGTGAAGGCCACCCGGAATGTGGAGCTGTAGGACACCTGTGTCGGGGACAGGAGGGTGATGTTGGGCCTGGCAGAATCGAATGCTGGGCTCAGGTAAGGGGGACTGAATGCTTCCATCCGGAGCTCGGTGGGGTATAGCACGTTGGTGAAGACGTACTTCTCATTAGGATTGCTGCCTCCAACAAGCACTCTCCCATCAGGGAGGAGCACAGCCGAGGAGTGGTATAGCCGTGGGATGGTTGTGCTTGCCAGAGTCTCAAATCTGCAAAAACGTTCCACCAAGACAGATCTGTATGAGATATAAGCACAAACTTTTAAGACATGAACATTCCTCAGAGTCTTCATTCAATCATGAGAAGAAGAAGAAGTGTGACTTGTGCTACCTACCTGAAGTAGAGTTGATTGTCGGGATGGTACAGAAAGGGAGCAAGGGATGGGTTTCGCCCCAGCCCCCATCCGGCACTTCCCCTCTCACAGCCATTGATGATGAGAACGTCCCCGGAAGGCAGCAGGATCATGTCAGCCATGACCCTGGGAGTGGGCATGGCCTCCATGACCCACAAAGGCTCCGGGTCTGTGATTCTCAGCCTCCCGCAGTTCTGCGAAGCAGAGAGGAATATGCCGGACTGGGCAGCAGCGGTGGCTCCCTGGGGAGCCCCTCCACACACCATGATCTCCACTGCTTGAAACCCATCTTCATACGAAAGGGGGAGCATGACCGAGGACCCGGACGAGGGGTAATTCCTGGACTCAAACCCGGGGAGCCTGGGGAACCTCTTGAGCACAGTGTTGTTGGTGTAGTTGAAGAGGATGGAGTCCTGGTTAGCGAAGACGAAGAGGTTGCCATCAGGGCAAAGGTGCAGAAAGGGATACAAATTCTGCGCGGCAGAATTGGTTCCGAACGTCTGGCTGAGGAAGGAGAAAGTGTAGAGCTCCTGCGCCTGCGCTCTCGGCACGAACTCGTAGCTGAACTGCCCCCTCCCGCCCACCACGATGAGGCGGTCGTCCGGCAGAATCTGGTCCGTGGCGTACCATCTGGGCACCTGGAGCAGCGACACATTGGGCGGGGACTCGTTCCAGTCGCAGGTCTTGTCCGAGCAGGGCACGAACCATCGCACGACCCGGGTGCCGTCCCCGTCCCCCCCCGTTTGCACGAACGTCCCGTCCGCCTTCACCGCCCCCGACGAGCACCAGGTGTCGGTCAGGATCTCCAGCGGGCGGATGGAGCTGTCCGAGATGGTGTACTCCACGGAGTGCGCAAAGCAGTCCACCGTGAGCGCCTGGTCGTTGGGGTCGTGTCGGCATCGCCCGTCCGGGAGGCTGATGTTGGACGGTCCGAAGTCGGTGCGGTCGAAGATGAGGACCGTGTTCTGGTG
The DNA here is from genome assembly GCA_010909165.1 of Anthoceros angustus. NCBI lineage: Eukaryota > Viridiplantae > Streptophyta > Anthocerotopsida > Anthocerotales > Anthocerotaceae > Anthoceros > Anthoceros angustus. Next base: position 59,445 of record VJWM01000287.1, read on the forward strand.
CGTGACAAGCATGTGCATCGCGGAGACCCCCGCATTCTGCACCACCACCTCCCAGCTCCCGGCGCCCTGCTGCGCCCCCGCCAGCCCGGGCTCCAACAGGAGAAGCTGGAGGATCCGGAGCAGGAAGCATACGACGCCCAATCTGCACCCGATCCGATCCCGCCCCCTCCCCGTCATTCTGCCTCCTCCGACTCCCGATCCCTCCATCCCTAACCCCGCCCTACCCCAGGCCCCCGATCGGCCTCCTGCACCGCCCACCTCCGAGGCGACGAGATCTGTCCGACCCCAGCTGCTGATGCAGGAAGGGCAGCATCAACTGTTCCGTTCACAGGGCCCACATTCTTGACATGTCACGCGCGGTGGTGGTGGGGACGACAGTGGTCCACCCGCGGTCAGGAATTCCCGGCTCCTCCTGGCCAGCAGCATCCCGATCCCGACCCTCTGATGCGAACGAACATCACGACGCCCATCCGGGACACCTCCACATGCAGCGATGGGTAACACGGCCTTGCGGGCCTGAGGACGAGGCTAGCAGCTGGCAACCGTGGGCAGCAAGCTCCAGCCTTCCAGACTTCTGCTGGCAGCGGCGTTGCTTAATCAGCGGCCGAGGATGACACTGTACAGAACAGAAGAAGCCGTTGTCGCCATGGCCCGGGAAGGAATCCTAGGGGGGGGCTCAGTCACCGTGACGGGCAAGGCAACACCGGTACCGGCCAGAGGTCACAGCGACGAGGAGCCCGGCCCCGCAGGCTCCACCGTGCACAGACGTCCACGAGCGGAAAGCATGGAGAAGCCATGTCCGAGAGGATGAGGGCGGGCAAGCCATGGCCGGCGTGAGCAGGACGGGAACAAGGACAGGGGTATGAATGTTGGGCAGCAGCTTCTCTTCTCTGCCGGAGCGCAAGAGCCTGGCTTCTGGATTCTGACCCACCGAGAGAGAGAGAGAGAGGTGGCGGAGCGTCTCCACTCTCCTGCCCGTCTCTTCTCCTGCAGACTGTTGTGCATTTGAAATTGAGTTGGGAGGATGAGGCCGATTTGCTTGAGCTTCCCGTCCGCAACGGCAACGGCAACGGGCGAGTTGCGGGCGGGACAGGTGGCGTGTTGCGGGGCGTGACGCCGCGGAAGCGGAATCCAGGATCCCAGGATCCCAGGATTCCACGATTCCAGGCAGAGCCCTGGAAGGGGCCAGGGACGTCGGGAACGACGAACGACACAGGGTCTGTGACCGGGCCCGCATGTCGGAGTATGGAGAGCGTCCGACTCCGGCCCCGGCTCCGGCCTGGCATGAAAGGGGCCCGGGCCCAGGAGTCCAGGTCCCGGGACTCGAGTCACTCTTTGTCGCGTTGCCTTCACGCACACGCCAAGCCACACGCACGCTTCCCGACCACCATTTTCAACGGCTACTCCATCCCTGTACGACCCACCCTAAATGCGCCAATTTGTGGGGTGGGGTGTCTTGGACCATGTGATCATCATGGCCAACCAATCGCTGCAACCAATGTGACTTATGTACATATGTACCGAGATGTGGCTATGTCGTCACAACCCGCAAAGAATTAATTACTAGAAAAATTATAAATCAATGACTTCCGCATGTGCTCCGACGGGGCGTAGCTCAATCGGTAGAGCGTGCGCTTTGCATGCGCAAGGTGCCGGGATCGGAACCCGGCGCCTCCAGTGAGGGAGTGATGTATCAAAATCGCAGGAGCTACTGGTGCACACGAAGTAATAAGGCACATAACACGAGGCCGGCGCAAATGGTTTTGCCTTCGGCATCCCATATGTCATGGGGCCATGTGCGAGTGAATGGTTTTGCAAATGGTTTTGCCTTCGGCATCCCATATGTCATGGGGCCATGTGCGAGTGAATGGTTTTGCCTTCGGCATCCCATATGTCATGGGGCCATGCCCACTCGCACCCGCTGCACATGTCCACACCATCCCGCACACGTTACAGTTGGACGGCATCAGCTTGCCGCGCCCGTTTGGACGCCCGCTCCCTTACACGCCGTCCCCATGTTGTGCCAGGGTACACTTATGCTAGGGGGGATTAGTTTTGTTTCGAAACATCAAAGACCCTTACTTGCTATCGCTTGCGCCCGCCTCCAGTCGATGGACTCAAGGGGCCCGGGATTGAGACAGAAAGGAGGTCTCGTGCACAATGGCAGTGTGATCCAGTTTGCAGCGCCTGCACAATGGTAGTGTATGGTTGTGCATTCACGCAGCCTTTCCACCATTCACGCAGCCTTAACCCTTTGGGGAGAAAGCTTACTCCCGTCAAATTCTTGGCTGATGTTTGGTGTCTAGTTTCACAGCTCATTTGAAAGAGAATGTTTCAGGGTTTGTCTCGCCGAAAACGGACATCAAACTCCCCAAGAATGGGTGGAAAACGGATGCATAACAAGATTGCAGTAGAATGTTTCTTCCAGTCTGGAAGAAACATTCTGAGATCGCTTCATGCACCATTTGCAGAATGCCCTGGCCAATATCTAGAATGGGCTACAGAATGATATGTCTGTACTTTGGTTTGGCATCCAAATGCTTGCGGTATCATTGAAAAACGGATGCACAAGAACGAGAATGCAGCAGGAGGTTTTTGCTGACTTTTGCATGCACAATTCACGGATTTCTGTGCCCAATAGCTTGAATGGAAGGTCTATGCAGGGGTTACAGAATGATATGTCTGTATTGTGTTTTGGACCCGAAACAACGGAGTTCTTGTTGTAAGATGGATTGCGACAATCGCGTTGCAGGTGAGTGAGCAAAGACAAAAACGTGGCCAGCCTTTGCACAATCGGCAAGGATCGGCATTTCTACTTAATCGATTCACTGAAGGCAGCCTTCCCTGCAGCTTGTTTAGCAAATGTAGGGCGCTTTGCCTTCGGAGGCAGTTTCCATGATGGACTGTTTTCCCAAAACGGTTTCTTCCTCTTCAAGCTATTGTCGGACACTTCGCCTCTTGGCAAGAGGTATGGAATCTGCATTAGACTATTCTCCTCAGCTTCTGCAGCCACACCCTCTAATTGCCGGAACACATCCTGTATCAGTGCAACTGCATGGGCCTCAATGCCAGGTTTCCTCTATACTAAACTTGATATGTTTTCCCAAATAGCTGCTAAGTTCATTTGGCGGGGGGACAAGAGCTCTCGTAATCCCGTTTGTTCCAGCACCCACAGCTTGTGACAAAGGACGATGCACAATTGTCAGCTCGTTTCGAACACTACCACAAAGTTCAGCCTCCCGGCAGAAAATAGAGGTGCTTGTCTATACGATTCTTGTGAAGTAGCCAGATGCATATATACCCACAAGGGTTTCTGTGGGCACTACTTCCTGCAAGAGCATCATGACCTTCACTTGATGCTTACAAAGAAACCCAGATGAAATCTTGCATGCAGCTGCCCCAAGGAGAGCCGGCGTTAAACACATGATAAGCCTTGTCCTTCTTTGCATTCTCGCTCCTCACGATAGCATATGGTTGCCCAGTACAAGGTAGGGATACATCGGACTCTGGGATTTCCAATGCTTTGTTCAAAGCACTCGACAACCTTTCTTGCTTATTATTCCTAATGATGCCACCGCTTACATTGTCTTTGGTACCAAAATGTCTGCTCACTTCTCGTCAGATATGTAAAAGCCGAGTCTCGCTACGAAGATTCTTCTTGTGAGGAGACAACGGTACTTAAGGTGACGGCGATAAGCTTTGATCAAGAGTTGCGTCTTGGCCTGCATGAGGTATAGTCCTTCGCCTTTATCCACATGTCCATGACATCCCCCACGCTGAAAATAATGCACAATCGGCTTCCAGGCACCATACACCTCGTAAAACTCTTGAAGCTTCATCCGGCTGATGCTAGATCATTCCTTGAGTCCATGTCCATGTACATAACATTTCCCAAGGCCTTCATCATGGCTGCCACTTTATGACTTGACTTTCTTCAAGAGCCGCAACCACGCCCAGACATGCCATAGACAGAGGAACACAAGAGTTGTGCTGCCAAATACTTACTTTTATCTCCGCCGCATACCATCGACAAGGAAAGCCGAGGATGCCAATCTAACGTAGGACGCAATTTCCTTTGCAAAGCCGTTAACCACATGGCCATGTGTTCTGCAGTAGATTGACTGGTCACTACCCAGGCCACCGGTATGCCATTGCGGTGATCATCGAACACCAGCAAAGTGAACAATTGAAACTGAAATAAAGAGAAAGCGAGTTAGGAAGCCAGCATCCCACAATCTTGTGTTTGAAATGCAAAGAATCTAACCTTCCACTTGTTGGTGCCGAATGTGGCATCCATTGAAATGATGGATTGATGCCCCCAGTGAAGCATGCATTCCTCATGGAATCTTGTTTGAAACCCTAAAGTAAAATGTGTGCCCTCCATCGAAGCACCAGGTGGTGGGAAGAAAACAATATCCCTGTGGATGTCAATCCATAGCTTGACACTGACTTCATCAATGGTATGGAGTCTCCAAGTCCTTGCATCCAACTCACCGCAAGTTGCGTATGTCCTTAGGCAAGAGAAAATCATCTCTATAAGATGTTAGGATCCCCTTGCATCCTAACATAGACATCGTTCTCGTGATCACATAAAATCTAGTATGGAGTGGTTTTGCACAAAAGTTTGTGCTTCACCCATTCCCTCTTGCTTGCTGATAAAGAAGGAGCAAAGCACGTGAGGGAGTTGCATCTGCTGCTAACAATCCATGGCAAAAGTCACCAGAGGCATTCACATGATGCCACTGATCAAAACGGATTTGAGCAATATCTTGAAACAACTCCAATTGAGTAATGACAACCACAAACTCACAACCTACTTTCCTGCTCTCCCCACAAGCCACCTTGCTCCTTCGACTTCCAGGTCCAAACTTTGGCCTATTAGTCATGTCCACCAAGGGTGCATCACTTTGGAGACGGTTGTCAGATCTGGAACCATACGCACAGCAATACCTTATGTATTGCTTTGGTGTGGTTGGTGACAGGACATTATACTTACGTGCCTTTGCCTTGGACCGTGTGCAGAGTTTGGATCTCATAAGGAAACCTTGCCATCTACAGAGGTAGCATAACACCCGACGTCAAAATGCTTAACTGGCCCCGAGATTAGGCTAATTAAATGATCTCTGCGAAGCAATCACAACTCTCGTGAATCAGCCGGAGGAACTGAAAACTTACACTTTACTGACGAGATGAACTACAAGCCCCCCACACCTAATCAATCCATCGCAACACTTCCCGTACGCGCACGCCTCCTGCGCCTACAAGGACCATCATACCACTTCCCATAGCGTGATCAGCAACGCACATTGCTAGCTTGGTGTGACACACTCGAGTAATTGAGCGGGGAAGGTCCGGAGGCTTTCATTAACATGTGTTCTGAAACCAAAGCGTTTTGCCCACCCGTTTTCATTTTCCTGGAATAACTATGCCCTGGCACAACTTAGGGACGGAGTTTGGCGGAACGGGCGTCCAAACGGGCGCGGCAAGCTGTTGCCGTCCAACGGTAACGTGTGCGGGATGGTGTGGACATGCGCAGTGGGTGCGAGTGGGCATGGCCCCATGACATATGGGATGGCGAAGGCAAAACCATTTGCGCCGCCCTCGTATTATGTGCCTCATTACTTCGTGTGTACCAATAGCTCGTGCGTATAAAAACATCCTTTTTATTTTCTTATGCATTGTATTTTGTGTAAGAAGTTTAGTGAAGAAGAACAAGAAGAAGAATTTTATTTAAGTCCACTAAGGACGGATTTCCGTCATGGGACTTGGCACTTAACAACTTGTACCATGGTATGCCTAAGCTACTTGCATCAAGGGCATCCATTCCCTTTAGGCACCCCATCTAAGTACCGATCCAAGCGCAGGATGCTTCATAAGCACGTTCTTATAAATGTGTGTCCATTTGACCTAAGCCATTTGTAGTGGCTGAGAGTTGAGAGCAAGGACAAAGGATAATTCTGTGGAAGTATCCGTTTTATTTTCTTATGTATTGTATTTTGTGTAAGAAGTTTAGTGGCTGAGAGTTGAGAGCAAAGACAAAGGATAATTCTGTGGAAGTTTAGTGCTGAGAGTTGAAAGTGAGAGCAAAGATATTTTCTTATGCATTGTATTTTGTGTAAGAAGTTTAGTGGCTGAGAGTTGAGAGCAAAGATGAGGATAATACTGTGGAAGTTTAGTGCTAAGAGTTGAAAGTTAAGATAAGGATAGAGACTCTAGATATAATTAAGTTTAAAGCTTTTAACTTAAAGAAAGAAGAAGAGGAAGAAGAAAAAATTTATTATAATCTCTTACTTTAAGTCCACTAAGGAGGGACATGCCGCCATGGGACTTGATTCACCGAGCAACTTGCTCCAAGGAGTAAACTAGACTACTAGCACCAAAGGCATTCATCTCGAGGCACCCCATCTGCGTCCCCCTTACTATGTAGAGGGCTTAACTACATGTCGGGCAACTTGCTCCATGGAGTAAACTAGGCTACGAGCGCCAGAGGCATTTCTCTCTAGGTACTTTCGCCAGAGGCATTTCTCTCTAGGTACTTCGTTTGGGTCCCTTTTACGGTGTAGAGGGCTAAACTATGGCATTCATAAGTTATGTGTGTCCATTTAGCCTAAGCCATTTGGGCACACAACCAAAATAATTTGTTACCTACCGATGGATAGTCCTTCTTTTCGAATGTTTGTTCTTTCATTTTGATCCTTCATTTAGATTGTGTGAAACAAACTTCTAGTCTGGTTATGCTAGATATCATGGTATCTAGTGGAGGCGTACATGTTTTTTACGTTTATCTAAAGAAAAAGGGGGAAAAAGGAGACTTTATTATGAAAAAGAGATGGGAAAAACTCATCCACCCCAAAAACAAAGGGGGAAGAACCCAACAAAGAGCATCAAGCCAGATTTTTATGTTTATCTAAGGACAAATAATTGTCGGAATCATGTATGTCGAGTTTAAATTATATTAAAAAGACCAGCAAAAACTTCTCTTCAAAATTTGACCAATTGTGATTACAAACACTAAGGGACCTACATTTAGAAAGATATAAGTTTCTATAGTTTAACAAGGTTTTGTTGAATATCTTTTCATATTTAAAAAACTATTATATATTAGATTTCAAATGACATTATATTCTTGTATAAGTACCTGAAGTCTCGACTCAAGCTTTGTGCCCATTTTAGGGTAAAAACCCATGTGAATATGCTCTAGCTGATTTTTGTATTATTTTGTATTATATTTGAATACTCAAACTCTAGGACGTATGGCCATTGCTAAAGTATGATGTCAATATATTATTTACAATATTTAAATACTCAAACTCTAGGACATATGGCCATTACTCAGGACCTGAATGGACTTATGGTTGACCCCTTTTTTTCTGTGTAGATGGTGTTTTTCCCATCTCTCTTCTTTCCACATGAAGTCTCTCTTCCCAACCAAACGATTACGGGTGGGGACCACTTAATTTTTTTATCATTCCCACAGGTATTCTTCGCACATCATGCCAATATTGATCGCTTGTGGGATGTATGGAAAAGTTTTGGCGATTGGCGGGTGGAAATCAGTGACCCAGATTATCTGAATTCAGAGTTCCTTTTTTACAATGAAAAAGCCGAGCCCGTTATTGTTAAAGTCAACCAAGGCGTGAATGCTAAGACTCAACTTCGCTACAACTATGAAAAGGCGCCTAACAATGGTGATAAAAGTGGTATGAATTCAAGCCCAAAATATGCTCAAACTTTGCATCTACCGATGACAAATTGGCTTGGATAAACTCTATACCGATGTATGACGAAAAGAATGTTCAAGTTATTTGGCGTTCGCCTGCTGTATTACGAATTGCAAGGCCACAAAGTAATCAAACTTCCAGTGACTCAAATGTGACGGACTATTCAAACACAACCTGTGAACTAACTTTACTCGTACTTAACGAAATTTGAGTCAAAATTAACCGTCTGTACACGAATGACTTTTTCCTAATCTTGATAGCGGTAGACGAAGATGAAAATAGTTTTTTTCTTAGGTTAATAGTTTACTTCTACTATGTACGAATTTCAACTTCAAATCAAATTTCATGCCAATACCGGTAAAAAAGTGAAATTTTGGTTAGAGCCCATACATGTTAAGTAAGCAACCATGGTTTGATATATAAACATGTCGGAGGCGAAATTGGTGTGGTTCAGTAATGGCTTCGCCCAAAACTTGAGCTGAACCACACCCCAACCATGAGCCCTAAGTATGAGGCTAGGGTAAGTTAGTGGCGCCAATTTCAAGTACAAGTATGAAAAAACGATGAGTCGCAGCCATTAAGATACAAGTAGGAAAGGATGCAAAGTGGCAGCAATTTAGGATACAAGTATGAAAGAACATAGAGTGGCAGCAGTTTAAGACACCAGTATGAAAGGACACGGGATTGGGTTCAAATGAAAGGATAGGGATTGGGTTCAAATGAAAGGATAGGGATTGGGCTCAAATGCAAGGATAGGGATTGGGTTCAAATGAAAGGATAGGGATTGGGTTCAAATGAAAGGACACGGATTGGGTTTAAATCCATTCCTCACATGGATCGCATTTTTGAAAGATTCAATATTTTCTACTATAAAATTCTTTACTTGTTTTATTTGGTTCCAAGAATAATATTTAGACTGACCTAGCCCAATGCAAAGAAAAGGTTCTATAAATTATTTTAAAACTTAAAAATATTTTAAAATTATATAATGTCCTACAACTTTTATGGACCTAAAAGTTTTGTGGAAATTTGGGAACTTATAAATCTGTGAATATTGCGCATCTTACACTAAGCATATTGACATGTTGGGGATACACTCAACTCAGGGGCTGAGACGCAGCCTGAGTGTGTGGACGTGATGGATCCCTCCTGATCCTAGATCCTAGAGTTGCGTATACCTATATATGTAGCTCTAGACATGTTTGTTCCGAGTCTTTCATGACCCACCCTGGAGGAGCAGGCTGCAGGCTATAGGCTGCAAGCTTACAAGAAGGTTCATGAGTTATAAGCGATAATTATGTATCAAGCAACCAGATGCTCAGCCTTGGCTCGCTGCCTGTTCCTGCCCCTGGATTGTGATGTCCCTGTAGCGGACAATGTAGGGCAGGTCTCTGCCATGCCACTTCCCCGTCCATGCCCCGGCGTTCACATCGGACGCATTCCAAACCGAGGCGTAGTAGAAGACCGGCTTGAGTGGGTACGGTTTGTTGGCGGCCGCTTGCTGCAGCTGCGTCACCGTCCTCACAACCTTCCCGTCCACCACCCACCTGATGAAAACAAGAAGCCACAAGCTTAATTCCAGGAGTGAGAACATTTGGGAGCATGGCAGGGGATCCATGCATATGGGGTGGTGAAGGAAAAAGTTTGACGACTCACTGGATCTTGTCCTTGTCGTAGACGATGGTGTAGATGTGGTAGGCTTCGGAGCAGTCGAAGCCCAGGTCGATGAGGAGCTCGTGCGCGCCCACCCCGTTCACGTAGAAGTTGGTCTGGACGGCGTTCTTGTTGTTGCCCAGCCACTCGAAGTCGATCTCGTCTTGCACGCGGCTGCCTTCCAGGGACGAGAGGTAGAGGCTGGAGAGCAGGCCGCTGGTGTCGCCCGCGGCGCACTTGAAGCCGCCGGAGAAGCGGCCCGACGCGTAGCTCTGCACGGACCGGAAGCGGCCCCCGCACCCCGTGGCGTCGTAGGAGATGGAGGCGTCCGAGAGCTCCACAGCCACGTTGTTGTAGCAGTAGTCGATGGCCAGGGGCCGCATCGGGATGGGCACGTTGCTGCTGGCCGCCGGCCGGGCGGGAGGCTGCCAGGGCAGGGTGAGCGGGGAGAGCACGGAGATGGAGTCGAAGTACATGGAGAAGGGCCCGTTGCTCCAGTCCACCGTGCCGGCGTAGGCCCCGTTGGCCACCGTCGAGGCGTCCCAGGTGTAGCCGTAGATGCTCCCGGGCTTGGTGGGGTAGGCCGACCCGGCGAAGGCCTTCGTCACCGTGCGCAGCAGGAGGTTGTCCACCAGCCACCTGCGGCTGGAAGTGTCAGACATGGGCGATCCTGGAAGGGGGATGGATCATGAATCCGAATTCATGCGGCAGGCAGGCAGGCAGGCAGGCAGGCAACCCACCACGTGCGTCCAGCATGATTTGGTCTTGACAGGCAGAGGCGGCATCCAGGTGGGAGCAGGAGCGTGAGCTCAATGCAGCAAAGCAGAATGCGCAAACCATGCCTTAGGGTTTGATTGCACAGATCTGGAGGAAGCAGATGATTAGTATGGAGGATTGTGGAGGGGAGCAGCAGCAGGAGGATTGGGTGATGGTGGGCGGCGGGGTGGTGGGCGCTCACATGATGGACTGGCTGTCCCACTTGATGGTGTACTGGTGGAACTTCACGGATGTGTCGAAGGAGACCACGATCACCTGCTGGTTGCCTGCGGAGTTGCCGTTTACGGCATAGTTGGTGACGATGCGGTTCGGCTTGTCGCCCAGGAAGTCGAAGCTGATGCTGTCACTGGCTTGGTCATTGGATGAAATCTGCAGGGTCACAGCACAGGATGGATGGATGGATGGATGATGGTAAGTCTCAGGTTGCAGGGATGGCTGGTTGGTGTTGCAGGCAGGAAGAGAGGAGAGATTTGCTCACATAGAAGCTGTTGCTGACACCGCAGGCCTTGACGGGAGTCCGCAAATTTGCTCTGAACACGCCCGAGGAGTATTTGTCCTGCGAGTGGAATTTCCCTCCTGCAGGAAGCCACAAATGGTTTTCAGGTTGTCGCTGTTGAAGCCGCTCAGAACTGAATGAATCCAATGCCTCCTGAAGGAGGGTTTGTTGGGTTTTTGCAGGAAGGAGCTTCAGCACTCACCGCAAGCTTGGTCGAGGCGGATGGTGACCGTGCTGTTTAGGATTGTGATGTGGTTTGGGCAGTAATCCACCGCCAGATTCTTCACCGGCCGCGGTGTCGGGATGGCTGGGACGCCCACGTCGGAAGGTTGGTATCCAGGGGCTTTCTCATTTGCCTTGTCCGGGCTCCCGTCATCATCCTTGTCGAGGATGCCTGGACTCATGATCTCCAGCAGTTGCTGTGCGCTGGCTACGCTGCGCCCGACCTACACACGTCCAAATATCTTTCAGGCTGGGCTGTCGCTCTCTCTCGCCTTACTGGATGCGTCAGATTGGGAGCAGGCGTCACAGACCTTGCGAAGATTGGAGCGAGCTTCCCGGGCTTCATTGGTCTTGACATGGGCCATGCCTTCGATGCAGTCGTCCAAGGAGGCCTCCACTGCGTACAGCTCTTGCGCAGTGCTGCCGGCTCCGTCGTCCTGGGCGATGAACTTGGCGGCCTGGTTGAGGCCTGTGCTGACATCGTCCAGCTCCTTGACGCAGTCTCCACCCAACACCGGGGAGTCTGCAACCTCCGCCAGGTACACCTGCGCGTCGTTGATCCTCGCCTTGGCTAACTGCAATGCGATGGCCTGCTTGGTGGCGGGGGCGGAATTCTGGTAGGACGAGGTGAAGCTTCTGCTCGGGGTGAAGTAGGTGCTGCCGTACTCTCCACCGAGCACCCCGGCCTCTGCTCTGCCGGGGAAGGCATGTCTGTCAGTGCCCAGAAACAGCAAGATGGCCAGCCAGGCGAGGATCGTGGAGGCCCTCCTCTTGGGGAGGCCCATCTGCAGGGATCTCATAACAAATCCTGCAACGGCCTGCCCTTTATGGTGAGATGTAGTTGCGATTGTGTCTCTTTCTGCAGTCTCGTGCGTCGTGCGGATCCCCGATTACTATGTGGGCACTGGCTCCGGCACGAGCGCAGCACTGGGTCGCTCAGGCGCTTGACATCAAAGCTGCTTTGCCCCCTCTCGATTCACCAAACTCTCATGGCTGGGATCAGCTTTTTGCAGCTTTTGCAGAGACGGCAGCACCAGCCCCATCTCTGTCTGGCCTCGGCCCTCGCGCTCCAACTCAGGCGAAGGCCAATGAAAGGGGGTGGCGATTGGCGTGGAAAGGGCGGGGGTATTACCGGGTTAAGTAAACGGCTGAGGCGGTTATGGACGCTGGTCCTGGGACATCGCCGGGTCCCGGGACTGCGGCACGTAACCGCAAACGGTTACCCGCTGTCCACTTAGGCTTCCACGGACCAGGGTACAGCGCTTCCATCAGCGCCCATGTGGAGGAGGACCGTCGCCGAGCTCCTGTCGCCGGCATCGAGGGTATCTATGCTCGCTAGCGTTTTGGTGAGACGGATTTGCAGCTCGCCGGGCTGTTAGTTGTTACGCCGAACTTCGCAGGTTCAGGTTCCTGTCATTTGTTGAAGCTGGTGGGCAAATTGATGCTCATCGAGTTGTTAGGGCCGGGTCAGTAGCTACGTGTTTCTGTTATGTTAACACTTGAGGGGTGGATTGTGTGTCAATCTGTGGGAAATTGGACGGTTATGGATGGGAAGTCATTCCTCTTGTCTGGGGAAGGGCCACGAGTGATGTCCTGACCGGTGACCGCAGACATGCACAGACTGAGGTGCACAAAAGATTCACTTGCAAAATGTTGCCACAATCAAAGCTCATGAAAGTGAGTACTACTTGCTCATACTCGATCCAGCTCTGAACTCGTTGGCATACATATTTGGGACATGCGCTTGCGCGGTGAAGCTTCCGGTGGCTGGAAGTGCGCCAGGTAGTCAAATTTACATGTCTTCCCAGGCCCACATTTCCCTGATTCCGGCAGACCCCCAGCAGTGACGAATCGGGCATGTCCCGGAGCAGCGCTTCTAGTTTGCTGGCGCTGAAGAGTCCAGCCCTGCCCCTGCCAAAGAGGTCAATCGTGCTGGTCATTTGTCACTTGTTTTAGTTCCTCTCCTCAGCAATGCTTTGTAGCAGCTTCCCTGCTCCCTGAGTATTGACATCTCAGACCTTGTTGTTTTTGTTATTTTTTAACCATCACACAATACCTTTTGCAATCTTTTTGAATCTTAATTTATATGTGATTGTATATCATGAAACATAATAATGTATAACATGAAACATAATAATCTTTTTTTCACTACTTAGTTTATTATAGAAATAAATAATTATCTTTATATATTTTTAATATTATTCAATTTGTTTCATGATTTTTCAAGATGGCTTTGAATGCGGGGGGCGCTGCATCTTTAGCTCCGATGGTAAGTAGGCCCTTTCTTATTCCAGACTATGACATATATTAGCTGCTATCATGAGTGAAGATTGAGCTGCAAATAAGTTGGCAAAAACATTCATGATATCCTCCTCATATCTAAGTAGTATGTGTGTCAGGTGAGTCACAATGATGGCAAAATTTGAAGCCTAACTAACTTGCATCATCTAAAATTGCGATCTCTATATAGGTTTTGAACTTACGTCCTTCTTGATGTTAGCACGATACAATAAGTTTACAGGCTAGACACAATGTTAACCCCTAAAGGACCAACAGACTCATTTTGAATGGTTCATCCTGCTGGGGCGGCCATTGAATTTTTTGGATGCCAAATTCTTTTGTAATTTGATGCTTGAGCTCGCGATGCCACAATCCTTTTGTACCCTCCCATTCTTGAACAAAAAAAATGGCCATCACCATAGCCTTTTATGCCCGATGGATCGGAAAGATTCCTACATATGCCCTCAAACCATCCAGGTGTACTTTTGGTTTGCGCACGTTCCCTCTCACACAATTGCGACTAAATCAAGTGACAATACACATACAGTTGGGTGTCCCGGTGTGCTTTGTATGGCAGTTGATTGAATCGAAAAACTTTTGGCATGTATAGACTCATCATATGTGGCCAATTTTTGCGAGGGTGCTCAGCCCTGGTTCTTCATGTGGGCATAATGTTTGCTCAGCAATCGGATGGAAGATGGTCCTAATCGAGGTAAGATGTCGTGCCTCGTGGGTATGGCATGGTATGAAGGAGATCATTTTGAAAATTGACATGGTGTGAAGGAGATCATTTTGAAAATTGACATGGTGTGAAGGAGATCATTTTGAAAATTGACATGGTGTGAAGGAGATCATTTTGAAAATTGACATGGTGTGAAGGAGATCATTTTGAAAATTGACATGGTGTGAAGGAGATCATTTTGAAAATTGACATGGTGTGAAGGAGATCATTTTGAAAATTGACATGGTGTGAAGGAGATCATTTTGAAAATTGACATGGTGAAGGAGATCATTTTGAAAATTGACATGGTGTGAAGGAGATCATTTTGAAAATTGACATGGTGTGAAGGAGATCATTTTGAAAATTGACATGGTGTGAAGGAGATCATTTTGAAAATTGACATGGTGTGAAGGAGATCATTTTGAAAATTGACATGGTGTGAAGGAGATCATTTTGAAAATTGACATGGTGTGAAGGAGATCATTGTGAAAATTGACATGGTGTGAAGGAGATCATTTTGTGAGGGCGGAGCTTAGTGAGGTCAAAGTCTTTTGTAGGCACATGTAGAAGTAGAGGAGACCACTGTTGTAATTGTCATCAAGAGCGATGGCAAAAAATATTTTTCTTTGTTTAATAATCAAAAAAGCAACATGTCGTCGAAAATGGCCTAAAAACCCCTCCGTCCTTACGGGTTAAACGCCTGATTTTAAGTCCCAACCAACGGCCACGCTGTTGGAGGCTGACCTCACTCTCAGCCTCGAGGCTCGGCTGCATTGAGGAGCGGGTCGTGTTGAGGCTTAGTTGCACGTAGTGGGGAGGGTTGTTTTGGAGGTCCAGTGGGGTCAACGAAGGCTTAGTGAAAAGCGTGTGGAGGCTTAGGTTGCGTACAGTTCTTACACTTTTTCCACCTGGTTCCTGTTCTAAATGCCATGCTAACATTCAGTTGTATGGCTGCATACCTTCAGCCCTTCAGGGTCTACAAACAAGGGGACACCTTCGCTCTGCATTATTGCATACAGTTAGAACGCTTTTCCCCTTGTCCCGGCTCTAAATAGCAACCTAGGATTCCATTCCATGTAAGGTGCCAACCATAGCAACCACCTCCGAGGTAAATCCGAGGTAAGGTACTTCATCTCACAACAATCCTCTGCAGCAACAACAGCAGTTCGGCTCCACTTCTCACATTACACAGCCGGCTTAAACAACGCAGTATACAGTTGTGTCAGCATGGATACCATCCCCAAGCCAACCAGTTGCAGGAAACGCTGCAACTCACAAACATCCAGCTTGGCCAGCTAAAACCCTATAACCTGGTGCCAGGAATCCGGAGCCTTCAAAGGTGCAGGGCAGGAACCAAGAGACTTGCATGATGGGATGTTCACCTGGGCCTGGCCATCATTGGAAGTTAAGACACCTGCCATTGGTCCCTATCCTTCGAGTTCCAAATGTTGGATGGACACAGTGGCCAGGTCCAAGGCCAGTCCTGGTTCGCATTTGTGGTCTTAGGAGTCAAGGAAACCTCCTATCCTTTGGCCAGCCCAGTGCTTGGCAGTTAGAATGGCTAGCTGCGCCGAAACCCTCATATCTTATGTCAACCCTATTGATTGACGAGCATGGGCGAAGAATTTGGTCCCACCTGCACCCTCCTCACATTCCACAACACGTCCCACTAGACTCCTTCGAAAATCAGGAGCGAACATTTTTTCGAACTCAAACGTAAAAGGATGCTCCCCAAAGTTCACCCCCTTTCGGGAATCATATGGGCTAATCTTGTCGGAGCACACGGCCGGGTAAAGCTCAGTTCCCCATTCCAAGTGAGATGCACCAACAAGCAGCCACTTCAGCTGCCCGTTCCTTGTGAAGAACACTTCCTTGCTAGCCCGATTGATCCCAGCACCCATCACTTGATTGAGGACCCTCCTCGGAAAACTAAGCAACCCAGATTCATTCTCCTTGAGTTCGGCAACTGTGTCACAGCTCCAAAGCTCGGTCCTCGGACCACCTGGCACTGCAAAACCTAATCCAGGGTCGGATATACCTCCCGAGCCATACTCATAGAGAAGAGGATATTGCTGTCCTTGCAATGTGAAGCCAATGGACTGATATAACTCAGCATCTTGATTGTGCACCTCAAAGTAGTATCCAGGAAACACGCTGCCTTGGGACACTCTTATATTCCGCGGGCAAGGACTGTTACCAATGTAGGAACGAAAGGAGAATTGGCTAGGAAACCAGCCCTTAGCATTCTTCCCCTCCACATGATCCAGGGTGTTTAGGTGAGTAGGAGCCGCCCCATCCTCATCCTCCTCTGAACCAATATCATAGGCAGAGAATCATCATTCAGCTGTCCCAAGGGCTTCTACATCAATGATAGGGCATGTCAATGCACTGAGCATGTAGGGTCTCATGTTTGACATACCTGGGGCTGAGCTTCGTAGGACTTGCAGCAACTGAAGGATCTCATCACGCATTGTTATACACTCCTGGTCAGATCGGGCCCAATGCAAAACGTGGTCGAGCTTTTCCAGAGCATCCCCGTACTCACCTTTGCTGGCGTGCTCGAAGGCCTCCTCCCGGTGCCTCAGCCTACGGGCATGAAACACATCTTCCTGTCCCGGAAACATCCTAAACAACCGCGTTCGCACGTTGATGTCATCCAGCACAATGCCAAACTCTGGCAAGCTTTTATCAAACGGAGACACCACCATATGGTGATCGATGACAGTCCATCGGTCATACGTCCTTCCATCGCTGCATTTCACAGGATCGCACATCACCTCAGCTGTGATAGGATCCTCAAACCATCGATCTTCTGCATCAACATCCTGTGCAGAAGGCTCCCCTTCCTCCACCCTCCTATCCCTTCGCCCTTCCAGATTTGCCAACACCTACAGGTGTGCCGGAGAGACAGCATCAACACCAACCCTAAACATCACACCTCACCAACCCTTCAAACACTAAGGACAACAAATCCTCACATCTGCAAAGAACTTCTCCGTCTCCGAAGTCTGGGGCTCCGTGCTCCGGATTAGGGCAATGGCAGTGTCCAGGTTCATATTCCGATCCTGCAGCGCAACCACTCCGTCCAACACCGGTTGCAGCAGAGCCTTGAACTCGGCACGCAGATCCACTACGTTCGCATTGACCTGATGCACTTCATCCTTCCACTCCTTCTGAACAACAGCAGAATCTGCCAGGGCATCTCTCAAACCCCTTTGCACTAGGGACAGCTTGGCTCGGAACTCCTCCTGCTTGCTCTGCTCCTCGATCACCACATCGAAGATGATGATCTGCAGCTTGGTCTGGAACGACGTGGCCAGCCCCTCCCTTGTCCTCTTCAACTTATCGTAGATGGTGCCCACGCTCCAAATAGACTTGATGAACCCACGCTTGAGACACTCCCCCACATACTCCGCAGCCCTGTCCAAATCCTCCTTCAACGCCCCTGCTCCACCATGACAACAAGGCAGTCACCAACCGGGAACATCTCTCCAGCCCAGATGTCATCCAGGGCCCAGACAAGCAGCAGCTGAACTTCCATACCAGCGGCCCACAGAGCGCTGTTGCTCCGAGGAGTCCTATTCTTGAGCGTGACCAGGTCCAGGTTGAGGTTGGTGATGAAGAGACTGAGCTCCCGGACAATCTCGTCGTTGTTGCGCTTCCTCAAGCACACTTCCTTCACATTCCACAGAGCCTCCAGCAAGGTGTAGCCGGCCCCTAACGCGGCCGAGATAGGCTCCACCATAGCCACAAGATTCGCGCCAAACCCAGCGCTCAGATTGGAAGTGGCCCTACCCGATAATACATCTTGCATCCTCCTCGACGGCCCCGTTCACCAACCTCCAACTCCGGATCCCTCTCTAATCATGGTAGCCCCACAACACAATGGATGAGGAAGGCCGTCGGGAAAGGATTCGCTCATTCCTTGTCGCCCAAATCTCGAAAAAGGACCGCACCGTTGACCTCCAACACAAGTCAACGCCTGTTTACGTCACCGTGACATTCGCATACAGTAAGGACGCGCTCTGGACTCAAAGCTTTCCCGATACGCGCTCAGATGCTCTACCCAAGCTGTCTCAACGAGCGCTTTCTCAAATTCCAGAGCTCATCTTGCAGCTGTATCCTCACTTGTAATTGCTGCAGATGATGTCACACAACGATAGAGTGTCTCCAATTTATCCCCCTTTCTACCCTCAACACTCCAGGCCTGGACAGTGGATACCACAGCCTGCTGCCAGCCAACGTTCACAAGGCGTGAATTCGTTGGGATATTACCTACTACGGATTCTTGAGACTTCAGATACTTCTTGAGATCCTTGAGCAGAAGAAATCCATCAGGGACAGAAGATGACATTGTAGTTGGTGCCGTGGGGGCAAGTGAAGGTGGAGGTGGCATCGTCGTAGTTGTAGCTGTATTAGGAGGGGCAGGCGGCCTTGAACAGGCGGGTGCCGTTCGAGGGGCCTTGGCCGGCGATGCCGTCGGTGTTGATGCAGAAGAGCGCCCCGGAGGGCAGGCTCAGCAGCTGGTTGTTGGCGCCGCAGAAGGATCGGATGTCGGAGATGGAGCAGGAAGGTGCGCCGCAGCTGCTGGCGACGGGCTGGATCTTGAGGCCGATGGTGTAGGTGTTCACGTCGCTGACATCGTAGAAGTCGGTGGGGCTGGCCAGGTTGAATTCCGCCAGATCGGCCAGGTTTTTGTCGTTGGCGGCGGCAGGGTTCCCCCCGGGCGCCACGCACTGCCCTCGCACTGACGCCCACACGGTGGCCAACGGCCAGCTGCAGGCGGAGCCGAAGTCCAGGGTCTGCGACTGACCTGCGGCCAGCTGGAACTGCGCGATAGGGTCGGCCCTGGATTGCGCGCAGCTGGTGACGGGGTAGGGGCAGTGGTTCTGTATCTGCAGGTAGCACCCTGCATTTTCATCCACCATCCCACACAAACAAACAAACAAACACGTTAGAACGTTTGTGCGCACAAGTTTTAGTCAATCCTCTGGAGTTCAGGATCAAAACTAATTATCAATGCTTCATCAATCTGCGGGAAGCAAGTAGTCGATGCAATGCAGAGTCACACGGACCTTAGATAATTGTGGGATGCATCTTGCACGGCGGCCATCAGGTTGCTGGTTGCCACCAGCGCCCACAGAAGAACCCACGCTGCATTGGAATTAGATCCGAAGGCCATGTCGTAGTAGAATCAGATAGGTCTATGGCAGTATGTGCAAGAGTCCAGAGCATGCGCTGTAAGCTGGGCGATCCCATAATCGGCAGTGGAGATGAGGGCTGAAAATTCCAAGACGGTGTGATGCTATATGGGCGCTACGGTGAATGGGCGGCGGCGACTGGTTAAAAGAAATAAAAATTACTATTACAAGTAAACAGAAATTATTATTTGTAACTCTAGTTGCCTAGCATAAATGAGCTAAAGGGCTTTGTTCTAGTCACTTGTATGTTCTCTTGTTTAATATAATATATTTATTTATTCTCAAGAGCAGCCAAATTATTAGGAGCACCTTTAGACTTACGAGGTTTCATAACCTTACTATATAACCTTACTATATAGCCGCAAGATTTCATGAACAACAGGCTACAAAAAGAGCCCAACATGAATCGCATGTGAAACTTCCAAAGCTGAAAGTTTTCACCAATAAATTTAAGGTGTTGTACCATAAAACACCTTGCCACCTCATGAATCATGATCACAATCTACATTAGCCATGTGTGATAAAAATAGCACAAAATCATATCCAACTTGAAGCATGACAACAACCCTCCTCACGATTGGCATGCAATACCCTAATTATATAAAGATCACAACGCATCAGCACTACTGCTTGCATAACACATCAGGCATCAGCACCACTGTTTGGCATATCATATCAAAGGCCCAAAAAATCAACTATAAAATATCAACATCAACACTAACACATCATCACATACATCAGTTTCTCGCTGGCAGAAAACATAGTCATCAACATTGTTATAATTCAGCTAACATGACAAGTCTACACTTAATTAGCTCTTACAATGTTGATTACAACAACAATTTGGACTGACAATCCTGAAGATATCGATAAGTGTCGTTTTCAATATCATTTGAAGCAACATATTACTATATTCAGCCAATTGAGAGTCTTAACAAGGTCTCCTAAGAAGTGGAGACGTGCTCCACTTTTTAGAGACTGAGGTCGTTTATATTGGCCAAATTTGACCTGTAAAATGAAAACGAAACCCTTTTTTGAGGGTTTTTCCAAAAAAAAAAAAGGGCCCAATAACACACTTTTCGAAGGACCTAACATTGTGAAAAGCACCTTTTCCAAGTTTCTCATGCCTTAGGACCACACTCGGAATGATCCAGGATTGAACCTCGTTTGGAAAAAAACCCTATTTTTCACATTTTTTGAGCGGATTTCAACCAAAGCAGACAGATTTTTTGAATCGGCACATTTGTAGCATTAGTAATGAATACAAGCCTCGTTGCAAACCCCGCACATGACCAACATTAATGACACAAGGCTATTTTATAGATTGGTTGTGGCAAGCCGAATACGCTGCCGATGCTATGTATAAAAAATCGTGTTCCAAGGAAACGGAATAGATATGAGTAAAAATATCATATAATTTCAAAAGTACATATCACCATGTATACATTCGGAATCTTATGTCAAAGTAAATGAAAAATAAATGGGAAGTAATAGGTTCAGAATCATGCAAGACCGGTTGTCCAAAGGTCACTTCCTTTCCTTTCAAAAAGGCTTCATAAGCCATTTATGAATTACTGTCCTTCACACTGTCTACGTGGATGTCTGAAAAACAGTCGGTGCCATTGCTCATGACATACACGTATCCAAAATCTGGGGATGGAGCCCCCCGATCACAGCCTCAACTCAGTCCCACATAACTTAAAATAACCGATGATGGAGCTCCCTGAGCTCAGCCTCAACTCAGTCACACATAACTTAGAAAGTAACTATGTAAATAAAAGACCAAAATGCCTATGTCACAGGTACTAAACCAAAACCTTGCCGACTATCCTGATCTATGTTGTACACCTCCCCTTGCTGAACGCCGAGACCTACATAGAACATCATACATTGTCAGCAGCAGCATACACAAGAGAAAGGGCAGAAGCATACAAAGGCATCAAGAGGAGCATACAAAAGCAGCATGCCCATGGGTCATGTTCCCTGTGGCTCAATCTTGACGGAAGCACCCTCCACTGCTGCCAAAGCTTTGGCAGCACATTCTGCTGCTGCCATCACTAGGGCCAGATCCCTCTGCCGCCTTCTCACAGACCACACTAAAAGCACAGGCACTGCTCTCCCTCAAATGCTGGTAGAGGCAAAAGTCGTGGTAGGAGTGTCCACAAGGAAGGAATGAAAAGTTATGTGCCCCATACCACCTTCACAAGGCCACTTCAAGTGGTCAGCTTCTACTTCACCCACATGCACTTGATTAAGCATCCACTTCAACCTAGACCACTACAAACTGGCACCATGACATCTGCCTCCACTTGAACAGTGCCAGTGGAAGGTGCTCCACTGCACCATAACCAGTGCAGCTCCATAATTATCACTATCACGTGGAAGGTGCTCCAAAGCACCATAATCAGTGCATCACCATAACTACCACCTCACTTGGAGCACCATCCACTTGGAGCACACCGCACTATCACGACACGTACTAGTGGCCCACAACAAAGCACCATCCACTTGAATGATCGCACTATCATAGAACACGATACCATCGGTCCGGATCACCACCATCCACATTCGGACCGACCACCACAGTACGACACCATAAAAGACTGGTAGCACAACAAAGCAATGTGTCATACGCCTCTGTCAAGATAGTAATCGTATACATGGTGTACTATGCATTTATCCAAAATTAGGATTCGACCATTGATAAGAAAGAGGTGACCAAACTTCATCACGCAACATACCGTACATAAGGGATGTATTCACCTTCAACTCCCAGACCTCTACCAAGCGGGCTTCAATCCAAGTGGTGGCCAAAGAGGCCCCTGGTCGCCTCATCAAGGAAGATAGTTCACGGTGTGCCGCTATGTCTTGCTCATGCCGCGCCACCCCTTTTCTCCATATCTCCACAGACTTAGCCGTGTGTGCTCACGCTATGGCAAGTTCAGACACCAAGCTCTCCTCCTTTTCTCCAAAGAACTAATCTTGGTTGTCTTCACTTCTTGACCGGTTGACGCAGCCTCATACTTCCAAGGCCGCCTAACCCTTTTTCAGCTTGTCAACTTCCTCATGCACCTCCAAGAGAACTTTCTCTTTATGCTTCACCCGCCTCAGAATAACTACAAGATCCTCTAGAGAACCTTCCGTGAAGGTGCCATGACGTCTAAACATAGGCCAAGTCCTAGACTTGCTCGTGGCCACACACCCCACCGTCTCTGTATGAATTGCGCAACCTCATCATGAGAAGTTGACTCCACCGGATCTTTGGTCGCAGCAGTTTCCACCATGGCTTGCTTTGTTTCAAGCTCTTCCGTCCCGGATGGGCTTCACGCTCGAATCTCTTCATCAAGAGGCTAGCACCTTGGACTCTCGAGCATGAGAGCGTGTCCGCTGGCTATTACTCTCCTCGCCAGAAGGTCCCTCTCGCTTGACCGCCATCCACAAACATATGTACCTCAACTTCGTTGTCCTCCACAAGAACATCCTCGGCACGCATCTTCTTTTGTTGTTTCGCTTCAACCACACCCGCCTCAAGTGCCTTTGTCTTGTCATAAGTGAACCACCAATGGAAACACCTTTCAACTTCTCCACAAGCACTCCAAGTGCCATCTTCCGAGGAATGAACTTCTTCCCTCGAGGGCCGCCCGACACACAATAACACAAATCATCAATGCTTTCCCACTGCTACTGGAAATCACCTTGCAACTTGCAACACGTTCCGAGACCACTTGAATCCTTCTGCTCTTCCCAGCTATCGGCCCAAACACACTAACGATGAACTCGTCACCCCAATAAGATCTTTCGTAATATCGTATGAAATGTCCCTAACGTTGAAACCAAAGACTACGGAGTGTGCCATCTTCTTCTTTCCACATATCTCAAAGCTTTCCTTACTTCTTGACATGTTCGGTCCTTTCACGCACCTCCGCCTTCTCACGACCACACTAAAGCATGTGCACGCCTCCTCAAATGCCGGTAGAGGCAAAAGTCGTGGTAGGAGTGTCCACAAGGAAGGAATGAAAAGTTATGTGCCCCATACCACCTTCACAAGGCCACTTCAAGTGGTCACTTCTACTTCACCCACATGCACTTGATTAAGCATCCACTTCAACCTAGACCACTACAAACCGGCACCATGACATCCGCCTCCAACCCGATCCACCACAAGGAAGGTGCTCCACCGCACCATAACCGCAGGCCCATAATTATCACTATCACGTGGAAGGTGCTCCAAAGCACCATAATCGGCATCACCATAACTACCACCTCACTTGAGCACCATCCACTTGGAGCACACCGCACTATCACGTAACACGCCTAGTGGCCCACAACAAGACCATCCACTTGAAATGCGCACTATCATAGAACACGATACCATCGGGTCCGATCACCACCATCCACATTCGGATGACCACCACAAGACGACACCATAAAAGACCTGGTAGCACAACAAAGCAATGTGCATAGTACCTGTTCTCTCAAGATGCAGTAATCGTATACATGGTGTACTATGCATTTATCCAAAATTAGGATTCGACCATTGATAAGAAAGAGGTGACCAAACTTCATCACGCAACATACCCGTACATAAGGGATGTATTCGCCTTCAACTCCCAGACCTCTACCAAGCGGGCTTCAATCCAAGTGGCCAAAGAGGCCCCTGCTGGTCGCCTCATCAAGGAAGATAGTTCACGGTGTGCCGCTATGTCTTGCTCATGCCGCGCCACCCCTTTTCTCCATATCTCCACAGACTCCTTAGTGCAGCCGCCAAGTGGCAAGTTCTACACCAAGCTCTCCTCCTTTTCTCCAAAGAACTAATCTTGGTTGTCTTCACTTCTTGACCGGTTGACGCAGCCTCATACTTCCAAGGCCGCCTAACCCTTTTTCAGCTTGTCAACTTCCTCATGCACCTCCAAGAGAACTTTCTTTATGCTTCACCCGCCTCAGAATAACTACAAGATCCTCTAGAGAACCTTCCGTGAAGGTGCCATGACGCCTAAACATAGGCCAAGTCCTAGACTTGCTCGTGGCCACACACCCCACCGTCTCTGTATGAATTGCGCAACCTCATCATGAGAAGTTGACTCCACCGGATCTTTGGTCGCAGCAGTTTCCACCATGGCTTGCTTTGTTTCAAGCTCTTCCGTCCCGGATGGGCTTCACGCTCGAATCTCTTCATCAAGAGGCTAGCACCTTGGACTCTCGAGCATGAGAGCGTGTCCGCTGGCTATTACTCTCCTCGCCAGAAGGTCCCTCTCGCTTGACCGCCATCCACAAACATATGTACCTCAACTTCGTTGTCCTCCACAAGAACATCCTCGGCACGCATCTTCTTTTGTTGTTTCGCTTCAACCACACCCCGCCTCAAGTGCCTTTGTCTTGTCATAAGTGAACCACCAATGGAAACACCTTTCAACTTCTCCACAAGCACTCCAAGTGCCATCTTCCGAGGAATGAACTTCTTCCTCGAGGGCCGCCCGACACACAATAACACAAATCATCAATGCTTTCCCACTGCTACTGGAAATCACCTTGCAACTTGCAACACGTTCCGAGACCACTTGAATCCTTCTGCTCTTCCCAGCTATCGGCCCAAACACACTAACGATGAACTCGTCACCCCAATAAGATCTTTCGTAATATCGTATGAAATGTCCCTAACGTTGAAACCAAAGACTACGGAGTGTGCCATCTTCTTCTTTCCACATATCTCAAAGCTTTCCTTACTTCTTGACATGTTCGGTCCTTTCACGCACCTCCGCCTTCTTCCTCGCCTTCCTCGAAACAAACTCAGCTCCTCTTCAAAGTCACCATATTGTTAACTCGCCAACTCGCGAAAGCGAAAACAGAAAGCGCTAACCAGCAGATGGATTGGATCAAATCCATGAAAACCGAAAACAACCATAACAGAAAACATCCTTCCATCTTTCACTCCCTTCTCTCCAAAGAACCACCACCAACATCCCTTCACCGCCACTTCTTTCTCCAATAAAGAGGTCCATCCTGTGCCCGTGGTGTCCATCTCACCAAAGCCACCACATCGCTAGCCTCCAACCCGATCCACCACAAGGAGGACCATGACTCAAAGAACTCACACTCCAAAGACACCTCGACTCACACCTCCACCATTGGCACACCACAAACTCCGCACAACTCCAACTCCGCACACCTCCAACTCCGACACCTCCAACCCCAAGACACCTCCTACTCCCAAGACACCTCCAACTCCGCACACCTCCAACTCCAGCACACCTCCAACTCCGGCACACCTCCTACTCCGGCACACCTCCTACTCCGACACACCTCCAACCCCAGCACACCTCCAACCCCAGCACACCTCCAACCCCAGCACACCCAACTTCCATATTGCCACTCTGGCTCCTCCCAATTCACCACAAGAGGGGCGACCACACAGCCTGCATCATCCCAAACAGCCTCCACTCCATGATTACAGACTGGCCTTCACTCTACAAACATGATAATATTTGAAGGGGCTCAATGTACAAAGCCGCTTCCCACAGAAAAGAAGCCGCTTCTGTTATTTCTCTACAGTAACCAAAACAGCGGATTATGTGTGTGGTTGGAAGGGGAAGGTGATTGGTGGGTAGAGTGTACCATGCAAACGTTTTCGACACCGGTGGATAGGATCGGCACGCATGCCGCCGGCCCTTATCCACCACCGTCCTAACGTACACGGATTATGGCGACCTCGAAAACAATGTTTTTAATGCATGCTGCGAGAAGTAAAGCAGAGGTCGGCGCCGGCATGACGGCGACTACTCTCCGATTATAATGTTCCACACATGTCTATGGCTTAAGAGAGCTGGACTGATCGAACCTAAGGACAATGGTCATCCATGCCGGTTTGAGTATCTCGAGGACATTGTCCAGACACGCTATCCATAACAACTTCCGCCCTTTCGCAGCGTGTCTGTCTTCAAAGTTGTCAATTTCCTCCATGGCATTATCTTCGATGGAATGGTCTTCTCCGGCGCCAGTGGCGGAGTCGTTTTGGGGCCACACAGCGTCCAGTGGCTGCCCAACGTCAAGGAGGTCGCCGGACTTCTCCTTACTTCTGCTGGCTGCCAAACGCACAACCTGCGACTGTGACCCATCCTTCTCAGATAGACTCACCTCTTTTGCCCAGAACTGGGTCGGTCCTCGCCGATGTGGCTCGTGATTCAACTCCTCTTCAAGGCCGGAGCACTTCATTGCCATGGATTCTCCGGGAATGAACTCTGCGCACCTTTTGTCCACCTCGATTGCAATGCGCTTGCGCCAAAAGCAAAGCACCAATGTTGTTGACCCACTACCGACAAACATCCAAAATCCAGTCCCCTCCTTGAGAAACTTTTGATGAGCTTCATCATCAAAGACAAAGGCCGTTGATAAGCACATACCACCGCCTTGTCCAATGATGTGTACA
Source organism: Anthoceros angustus (assembly GCA_010909165.1). Taxonomy (NCBI): domain Eukaryota; kingdom Viridiplantae; phylum Streptophyta; class Anthocerotopsida; order Anthocerotales; family Anthocerotaceae; genus Anthoceros; species Anthoceros angustus. Next base: position 85,939 of record VJWM01000287.1, read on the forward strand.
ACAACTTTTCACCATGTAGGGTGGGCAATGACCGCCGCCCATTATTGAAAGACCCATGAATGTCGAGGATCATGGAGACTTTTGACCTTTGGTCTCAAATGTTAACCCCATCCTATTGTGACGTACTCCATAGTGTCGTAGCCACCAAAGTCCATATTCGCTTGTCCCATACAAAGACACCAGCCTCCTCCGCACCACTTTCGCATTGCCTCCCGACGACATGTTGCTCTTCAACCCCATGCATCACTATCATTCTCATCTCCGGCACCGGTCATGTCGTGGAAGGAGTGAAACATTTTTCCCAATTGAAAGAGATCTAACTTCACATCATGTTTACCTTTGTTGAATCCTGGGCACATCCATGATCATCGAGTGTACTTGCGGATCCCGAGGAACCCCTCATGTCCGCATCTCAGAATGACCGGTACTTCACGATATCCTCTGCTTTTGGCACTGTGAAGGATTGAAGCCCCTCCTCCATGTCCATATCTGCTAGCGCTCTGCTCATTTTCAAGTCCCTTCCATGTATGAACCTCGAGAATAAAGGCTTGAAAATCTTCGTAGCTTCTTCAGGTCCTCAACATCTTTAATTTTCAATGGGTGTCAAACGAAATGGGTTAGCGTGTGTGCAAGGCCATGGCATGAGAGGCGGCATGCGCGCCTCGGGATCTTGCAAATAATGGAAGGAAATATATTTACCTTGCCCTCAAATGCGGTTTGAAAATCGCAATAACTTCGTCTCAAGAGTGTTGAGGGTATTCTTGTCTCACCATTTCAAGGAGTCACAAGCCGGATGTTTAGCCATTGCCACATGACATGAAATTTCTTCAAGGGTAACTTCCTTCGCCATTCTGCTGAGATCCGGAGGACATTGTCCAGACACGCTATCCATAACAACTTCCAGTCCTTCGAGCGTGCTCCGTGTCTTCAAAGTTGTCAATTTCCTCCATGGCATTATCTTGATGGAATGGTCTTCTCGCGGGCGGGTCGTGAGCACCTAAGGTCGGCCGCCTAACGCCAAGGAGGTCGCCGGACTTCTCCTCGCCAAACGCACAACCTGCGACTGTGACCCATCCTTCTCAGATAGACTCACCTCTTTTGCCCAGAACTGGGTCGGTCCTCGCCGATGTGGCTCGTGATTCAACTCCTCTTCTGCGTCCGGGAGCACTTCATTGCCATGGATTCTCTGGGGAATGAACTCTGCGCACCTTTTGTCCACCTCGATTGCAATGCGCTTGCGCCAAGCAAAGCGACCAATGTTGTTGACCCACTACCAAAGACAAATATCCACCTCCTTGGAGAAACTTTTGATGAGCTTCATCATCAAAGACAAAGGCCGTTGATAAGCACATACCACCAGCTTGTCCAATGATGTGTACAACAACTTTTTCACCATTGTAGGGTGGGCAATGACTGCTCGCCCATTATTGAAAGACCCATGAATGTCAGTAGGGATCATGGAGACTTTTGACCTTTGGCTGTCAAATGTTAACCCCCATCCTATTGTGACGTACTCCATAGTGTCGTAGCCACCGAAGTCGTTGTGCATATTCGTCTTGTCCCATACAAAGACACCAGCCCTCCTCCTCTGCACCACTTTCGCATTGCCTCCCTGACGACATGTTGCTCTTCAACCCCATGCATCACTATCATTCTCATCTCCGCAGGTGGTCATGTCGGAAGGAGTGAAACATTTTTCCCAATTGAAAGAGATCTAACTTCACATCATGTTTACCTTTGTTGAATCCTCGGGGCACATCCATGATCATCGAGTGTACTTATGGATCCCGAGGAACCCCTCATGTCTGCGCATCTCTCTCTAATGACCGGTACTTCACGATATCCTCTTTTTTGGCAGTGGATTGAAGCCCCTCATCCATGTCCATATCTGCTAGCGCTCTCTGCTCATTTTCGAGTCCCTTCCATGTATGAACCTCGAGAATAAAGGCTTGAAAATCTTCAGGTAGCTTCTTCAGGTCCTCAACATCTTTAATTTGCTGAATGGGTGTCAAACGAAATGGGTTAGCGTGTGACAGTGCAAGGCCATGGCATGAGAGGGCGCCGGCATGCCGGCGCCCTCAGTGGGATCTTGCAAATAATGGAAGGAAATATATTTACCTTGCCCTCAAATGCGGTTTGAAATCTGGCAATAACTTCGTCTGAAGAGTGTTGAGGGTATTCTTGTCTCACCATTTCGAAGGAGTCACAAGCCAGATGTTTAGCCATTGCCACCTGTATGACATGAAATTTCTTTCGAAGGGTAACTTCCTTCGCCATTCCGTTGAGATCTAGGAGGCCAGTTAGTACTTTCTCTGTTACACTTATCAGCATCTGTTGTCCTGGCTGTCCATGTGGGACACCTTGAAAGCTTCGCCATGGCTTCCCCTGCATTTCTTTGGGCTTCACAAAACCCATCATCAACTTTGTGTCGCCGGTTGCTTTCCTCTTGCCTTTGCTCTTTTTTGTTTTGTCCTGCCGCGACATGCTTACCGCTGTAGCTCACCCGCCACTTGGAAAAAATTTTATCCACATTTTTCCCATACCTTGCCCTCTAGTTTTGAAATGCAGTATATGGGTTCCGTTGTCCACCTTGTTCCTTGTCTTGCTCATCTTCTCGGCCTTCTGCCTTCAATCAAACCTAGCACCTTGTATAGATTGAATTTCCAGTTCATGGTCATGATGACGTGATCTCGCTTAGCTATCGCAACTCATCCCTCGATACGAACCGCTCAATAAAATTCATCTTTTTCCGCTTGTCCGCCATCCGTTGTGATCGGTGGCGAATCCTCATCTCGGATGCTTAGGCCACAATACACATGGGCTTCGATCCACTGAAAACGCGCCTTCCCTGGTGAGATACCAGCCAGATGCTGCATGGTTGCATATGTATGATTCCCTCCCAGTACGCCCATCACATACTTCTTCGCTCTAAACCTTTTCCAATCAAGTTGTCCAATATCTGCGCACTCTGTTGGGTCAATCATACATAATAGGGGAAGCACTCCTTCTTCAATCCTTCCCTTTGCAATGACACGGGCAAGATAGTTTGCCCAGGCCTCATCAACTTTCGGATCCGGGCATCGTGGGTCGAATGATGCAGGCCTCAAATTTTCAAGTTTCACCAACGCCGGGGCACCACCTTTTTCGCGTACGTACATTTGTGAGGTAGTCTTCGTCCATATGCGACGCCCAACCGCCGCCGTCGTAGCCACGTGAAGAGTTTGGATGTCATTGTCGAAAGTCCGACAGTGCTTCCTTTCACAAGCCTGTATCACCCGCTTCCACCCTTGGTGCTTTGGTCTTCCTCTCGCCTTTGTGGTTGCCCTCCGCTTTTGGGGTTGGGCGAATCATTCTCGCCAAGTCCGCCAGAGGGCCGATGCCGGCCCATCATCTTCATTCAACGACATCGTGGAGGCGCCGCCGCGCCTCTCTCGCCGGAACATGGGACGGCGCTGCATGTCGGCGCCCTCTCTCGCCTGGGCGCGCATGCCGCGCCCGCTCACTGCCCCGAGGATGCCGGCGCCCGCCGCCCGCTGCATGCCGGCGCCCGCTCGCCAGGCGCATGCCGGCGCCTCGCCTCGGGTGCCGGCATGCCGGCGCCCTTCTCCGAGGCCTCGCCTCGGGTGCTGCATGCCGCGCCCTCCGCCCGCCCGCTGGGGCGCTGCATGCCCCGCCTTGGCTCGCCTCGCTCTCGATGGCATGCCGCCCCACCGCCTGACAACCCTTCCCTTAGGCATTCCACCCCTCACGCCCATCTCGCATGGACCCATGCTAGTGGCGCCCGCTGCATGCCGTGCCCACCCCTCTTCACCTTCTTCATGGTTGAAGGCGCGATCCCATTTCCTCCTCGGGGGAATAAGGCCTAAGCAGCCCAACCTCCGCAATGCCTTCACCATCTTCCTGCTCAGATGCCCCAAAATCTGAATGGCCCAAAATATCTGGGACCGGCCCATCTTCTTCATCTGATGGCCCAAACGCATTATCGTCTTCATCCTCCACAAATGCCACCTCTCCTTGTGCAAAAGCTTCAAGCCCTTGCCGAGTGTTCCTGTAAGACATTTCTCGCCTATGGATCTTGATAGATTGCGTTATCGCATCGCACAAGACCCTGTATACAGACCTTCCAACGTCTAGCTCTTTAGCCTGAGTGAAAAACCATTCTTTCTCTAACAGAACTGTTTCTTCAACCTGATGAGTGTGGCGCCGGATCATCACAGACTCCTCATATGAATAAGGCGAGGGGATTGGGTTCCCAGCAGCCACTGCCTTCGACCTAGGGGGTTTAGGAACACCCGCTTTCTCCCCGCCAGCAACAAGGGCCTTGCTGGAGCTCGCCTTTGCAGACCCAATCGACGCTGTTTTCCCTGGATCCTGCGCGCCACCTGGTAGAACAAGGTTTGGTGGGGAGGGATTGCCTCCCGCAGACGCCGGGGTCGATGCATCTTGTCGCGCACCCTCACCTGCTGTCAGTTGTTGAATCTTCTTGGGTTTTGCTTTTCTTTGCTTCTTCGGCTTCCCCACATGATCTGGAGCCACAAGGGGCCCTTTGGGCAAGTCTTTCTTGCTGCGGCGTCCGCTGGCCATGTTGCTGGTGATAAGAGCAGCCATAACACAAGATACATAAGAGCAAGAGCAAGAGCAACCAATAAGAACCACAACAGAAGATAGAACACCAACCTCGGCGTACAAGATTTCCCCAATTCGGGATGGTGGTAGCCGCTTCAGACGCCGCCGCTGTCCCTCCTTGCCTCGCGACGGACACCTGATTGCAGCACCGGAACTCCTCGCGCCCAAAATCCTCAAGCTTGAAGACGGAGGAAACCCGCGTTCTGGAACGCCTGAATTACGCTCACACCGTAATAGATGAGGGGTGCGGACATGTTCCAGTCGCGGCTTACCCTAAATAGGTGCAGGCATTATGGCATATCCAAGGGAAATAATCCAATTTAAAGGCCCCAATATAACACACACCGAGGACCGAGGAAACTACACCCTTTATGAACATTGTGATGTGTGCCTTTCCGTATGTCCTTAAAGTTTGTGTGCTCAATCATGTATGCCGTTTAAGCCTTGCCGCCATCGTCCGCCAATGTCGATGACCTTGTGGTTTTAAGTGATACAATGGGTGTGGCTATAGCCTTGGTCCTAGTCTCGAAAACAAGCTCTTGTGTCGCGGTTCTTGTGCTCTTCCAAGCACGCTTCGGGAAAGATGTTGCATGCCACCCACAGCAACGATGAATCGGAGGTCACTAGACTATGTGCATTTGACGAAATCTTTCCGCTCGGCTATGCCATCACATTGACTCCATCTGCGCAGTAGTCGCGAAGATGGAGATGGCAACGAGGATTTCGAGGCTTCACATCCTCGATCTTTGGACAAAACAAGGTGCAAGCGGAGAAGGAAGTCTGACGATCGATCATCGAAGACCATTGTCGACGCCCGCCTCCCACACCCTCCGAGTAAGCTATTTCGCTTGTATCCGAAGGACTGCTCGATTTAATCGAGCTAGCAATATGTTTAACCATTGTGCATGATCGTCTTGTTTATGTGATCGGCTTTACGGGACGCTTATCCTGCCAATGGTTAGGATTAAACACTGTATGCACTCCGTTACGGTGTATCATGTGTCCGTGGTGGAGAAGAACTCATCGACAATCGTACCGCAGATGTGTGCCTTACCGTATGTCCTTAAAGTTTGTGTGCTCAATCATGTATGCTGTTTAAGCCTTGCCGCCATCGTTCCCGCCGCCAATGTCGATGACCTTGTGGTTTTAAGTGATACAATGGGTGTGGCTATAGCCTTGGTCCTAGTCTCGAAAACAAGCTCTTGTGTCGCGGTTCTTGTGCTCTTCCAAGCACGCCGGGAAAGATGTTGCATGCCACCCATGAACGATGAATCGGAGGTCACTAGACTATGTGCATTTGACGCAAATCTTTCGGCGCTATGCCATCGTCATTGACTCCATTCTGCGTGCATAGTCGCGAAGATGGAGATGGCAACGAGGATTTCGAGGCTTGACATCCTCGATCTTTGGACAAAACAAGGTGCAAGCGGAGAAGGAAGTCTGACGATCGATCATCGAAGACCATTGTCGACGCCCGCCTCCCATGCCTCCGAGTAAGCTATTTCGCTTGTATCCGAAGGACTGCTCGATTTAATCGAGCTAGCAATATGTTTAACCATTGTGCATGATCGTCTTGTTTATGTGATCGGCTTTACGGGACGCTTATCCTGCCAATGGTTAGGATTAAACACTGTATGCACTCCGTTACGGTGTATCATGTGTCCGTGGTGGAGAAGAACTCATCGACAATCGTACCGCAGATGTGTGCCTTACCGTATGTCCTTAAAGTTTGTGTGCTCAATCATGTATGCCGTTTAAGCCTTGCCGCCATCGTTACCGCCGCCAATGTCAGATGACCTTGTGGTTTTAAGTGATACAGCGGGGTGTGGCTATAGCCTTGGTCCTAGTCTCAGAAAACAAGCTCTTGTGTCGCGGTTCTTGTGCTCTTCCAAGCACGCTTCGGGAAAGATGTTGCATGCCACCCACAGCAACGATGAATCGGAGGTCACTGGACTATGTGCATTTGACGCAAATCTTTCAGTCGCTTTACTGGCTATGCCATCGTCATTGACTCCATTCGTGCAGTGTAGTCGCGAAGACAGAGATGGCAACGAGGATTTCGAGGCTTCCGACATCCTCAGATCTTTGGACAAAACAAGCAGGCAAACGGGAGAAGGAAGGCTTGCGACGACTGATCATCGAAGACCATTGTCAGCACGCCCGCCCCTCCCACAGCCTCTGAGTAAGCTATTTCTGTTTCAGTATCCGGAGGGACTGTTCGATTTACACTGAGCTAGCAATATGTTTAACCATTGTGCATGATCAGGTCTTGTTTATGTGATCGGCTTTACCTGGGACGTTTATCCTTACAGTCAATGGGTTAGGATTAAACACTCGTATGCACTGCCTGTATCACGGTGTCCGTGGTGGAGAAGAACTCATCAGCACAATCGTGTACCGCAGTATGTGCCACCAACTCCGAGGAACGTCAACCTATACTCTGCATTACAGAGAAGTCCTCGGGTTCGACCAGAAGTTTGTGCTACTGAAACGGTATCAAGGAAGCGGGCGGCTCGAGGCTTGTTCCATGTCAATGACTTGGGAGAGCATCAGGCACATAGTGTTGCAGCTGCAGTGATGAGTTCTCTGCCCGCGAGAGGGAATGCAACTGCCAGTGCATCCGGCAATGCACAAAACGTTCAGCATGGAGAATTCCAAACTCCTATCCAACCGCATGCCAAAGCAACCAGAGTAGTTGATGATGATGCTGAAGTCTTTCAAAATGTCCGACCAACAACATATCACCCGAAGCCGTTGTCTGAGACGATGCAGGTAGCCCCTATCGGATCTAGTTTTGAAGCGGCAGCAGTGTGTGTGCCTGGGAAGGCGAATGTGCATCTCAGATCGGAAGATTCAAAACCATGTTGCACCAAACTATGCCTCCCATCCTCTCAAAAGAAGCATTTCAAGAGGAGCGTCTACGGTTCCTGGATTTGGGAAGAGGAGAGCAGGAGAGATACCTAGAGGCACTTGTCCGGCCGGACTTGGAGTCAAGGTCATCGGAAAAGGTTCACACTTATCTCATGCACCGCGCTCCAGTGAGGTGTTGGTTGAAAGCATTCAGACGCATGTATTGCATAGGTTCTGTAAGGTATGAAGAATTGAAGACCAGAGTCCTCCGCAATGCGCCGTGGGATGGGTACAAGTCAAACTCCTGCCAAAAATCATCGCACGCCTTGGTGCACTTGCGTGGATGGACTCGACATTCCTGGAACTGGCAGAGCGGCTTCCCAATGTTGATGTATACAACTTGCCTGATACTTTCACCAAGCTTGAAGTATGGACACTATACAAACTGTTTGCGTTTCATATCATACGCTTACTTCCTAAGACTATGGGAACAGAGCTTTCCGAGGGTGAAAATCCCCAAATCAAATAGGTTCTCCACTTGTTCATTGTGCGCTGGATTGAAGTTTAACATTTGGAACACGGACGTGCGAATTGAGCAAGGTAAGCCTTCTCCACAATCATTCGTGTTCGTTTTGGGTTTCTTCCAACAGTAGGTGGTGCGGGCATGTCGGCGCCCAACTGTCTGGGCCGCGGGCTGCCGTCACGCCGGTGTCCACAAAGATATTGTGGGGCGCCGGCACGGCGGCGTCCGGAATAATATTGTGGGGCGAGTACGCGCGTCCACAAAGATATTGGAGCGCCGCCGGGCGACGGTAGCCCGCGCGGCGCCGACCCCTCGATACCTTTGTGGACGCCGTTCGCGCCCCGCTGGCGAGGAAGCGCCCCGGGCGGGCCGCCGCCACCGGAGCACGGAACATGTGGGGCTCCGGCATGCCGACGCTGTTGAGGGGCGCCATGCCGCGCCGAGTAAGGTTGGCACGGCAGCCGGGACCGCACATGTGGGGCTCGGCATGCCGCGCCGTTGTCGATAAGCGCCGCCATCGGCCAGGTTGGCGCGGTGGCGGCCGAGGCGGCCGGCATCACCCGGCGCCGAATGGCGCTGTCGCGCCACCGCGACCTGTGTGGGCGACCGGCTGCGTGCACGGTGGGCGCGGCGCCACCCGTGATTGGGCGGCGGACGCACCACCGTCGACCCCCGGCAGAAGGCGTCGGCAGCCGCCCCGCGGTAGTGGGCGTCGGGCACCTCCGGCAAGCGGGCGCCATCTCCGGCGCCCGCTAGATGGGCGCCGCGCGGCGCCACCGTATGGGTATGGGTTGGGGCCCTCATCCTGACGCCCGCCCTAGTTGGGCGAGGGCGTGTCCACACTTAACCTGTGTGGAACGTCAGGTTGTCGACGCCTTCAGTGATGCCGAAATGCCGGCAGCCAGCTCAGTTTACCGAATTAATCCTGTACTTGCAGTGAACGGTGTTTCCGTGTGATGTTGCAGATGTTTATCAAGCCGCATTAGACTCCCACCGAATTCGACTTATGGAGGAAAGGAAGAAATTGTCAAAGCATCGGTCGAAATGCTATATCGAGCCGCATAAATATATCTTATTATCAGTGGATGGAATGGACCAGAAGAAAACCTCTCTCCCCCATATTTTAAGGTGGCCAAAAGACTGAAGGACAGTTCATGTTGTGGGTTGTATGGTCCACAATTATACTCACAGAGCAAGAGCGTATCTCCACTATGCAAATCTCCGCAATGATGCGAATTTGACTATTGCGATCATACAAGATGTCATACACACCTACGAGGGGCTTCTCCCTTCAGTATTATATTTGCAACTAGACAACACATGCAGGGAAAATAAGAACCAGCTGCTATTTGCGTATCTCAACATGCTAGTGGAACTACAAGTATTTAAGAAGGTGAAGGTGGGGTTTCTGCTAGTGGGACATACGCATGACCAAGTTGATCAGATGTTCTCTTGTTTTTCAAAGCATCTCAAGCACAAAGAGGCCCGAACCCTCCGATACCTTTGTGGACGCCGGCGCCCGCGCCCGCCATGAGGGAAGCGGCGCCCCACTGGCGGGCCGCCGGCCACCGGAGCACGGAACATGGGGCTCCGGCATGCCGCGCCGTTGTCGATAAAGGCGCGCCATGCCGCGCCACCGGAGCACGGAACATGGGGCTCCGGCATGCCGCGCCACCGCGAATTGTGTGGGCGATGCAAGTCGGTGTTGCACGGTGGAAGCGGCGCCACCCGTGATTGGGCGGCGGACGCACCACCGCCGACCCCCTGCAGAAGGCGTCGGCAGCCGCCCCGCGGTAGTGGGCGCAGCACCTCCGGCAGCAGCCAAGGCGCCGCCTCCCGGCGCCCGCTAGATGGGTGCAGGCATCTGGCCCCACCTGTATGGGGTATGGGTTGGGGCCCTCATCCACGCCCTAGTTGGGCGGCGTGTCCACACTTAACCCGTGGAACGCCAGTTGTCGACGCCTTGATGATGAAAATGCGGCAGCCTTTCGCCATCGAATTAATCCTCACTTGAGGAACGTGTTTAGTGTGATGTTGCGATGTTTACGTCGCATTAGACTCCCACGAATTCGACTTATGGAGGAAGGAAGAAATTGTCAAGGAAATGCTATATCGAGCCGCATAAATATATCTTATTATCGGATGGAATGGACCAAGAAAACCTCTCTCCCCATATTTTAAGGTGGCCAAAAGACGAAGGGCTCATGTTGTGGGTTGTATGGTCCACAATTATACTCACAGAGCAAGGCGTATCTCCACTATGCAAATCTCCGCAATGATGCGAATTTGACTATTGCGATCATACAAGATGTCATACACACTACGAGGGCTTCCCCTTGATTATATTTGCAACTAGACAACACATGCAGGGAAAATAAGAACCAGCTGCTATTTGCGTATCTCAACATGCTAGTGGAACTACAAGTATTTAAGAAGGTGAAGGTGGGGTTTACGCTAGGGACATACGCATGACCAAGTTGATCGATGTTCTCTTGTTTTTCAAAGCATCTCAAGCACAAAGAGGCCCGAACCCTCCCGAGTATGATAGATATATTGAGAGCAGCATTCACACCAAACCCGAGGTAAAGGTACTCAACGAGTGCGGACTTTCGAACTTATGTGTGGCCTGTGAGGAAAGGTGCAAGAGGGCACCAGTACAAGGCTGCCGTAAAGCAGCTGAACAACCTCTCATTCCAGCACCAGTTCAAAATTACAAGAGAAGACTGATTTGGACGGGGGAAGGTGACGGTCATACGGAGTAAACAATATTCCACTTCTCCGCAATGGGAAAGCGAAGATGGCTTGGAGTTTTTGACTTCAATTCCTGACACGGTCATTGGCCCTGCACCATTAATGGCTCTGCAAGCCAAAGACAGGAAGGGGAGTGAAGGTGGGCACACTGCGTTGGAGGGCGTTGACCACTTACGCAAAGGCTTACTAAAGCTACCGACATATGTGAATGCAGAGGAAGGGGAGTGGTGGACTGACTTCTGGAAGGACCAAAGTGAGATCGCAACTATTGTTGACAACAACATTGGACTTGTCTTGCAGAACGAGTGGAAGTGGTACGACAGGACAGCTGCCGAATTACTAGTCCCCGGCACGTACGGAAGAAGCAAGCGATTACATTCTGACAAGTACCTCGAGAGACATGTATTTGGGAGGTCACCAGAGTATACAACGACGTCAAGAGGAGGTTGAAAGGATGAATGGGGATATCATGGAGATCGAAGGGCATGTTTCTCGGCTCCTTGAGGGGACACTCACAACCGCCATTCGGATTGCAAAGGTTATTAGTGTCCACCTAAATCTTGACCCTTATTTACGTGTGCATTGGTGGAGCGAGCACACGGATGCTTACGAGGGAAGTATGTGGGAGAATATGTTTGCAGATGACAACAATGCACAACCATCAAAAAGTAAAGTCGGTAAAGTCTCAAGACCTCTTAATATCCAAACGGTCTTTGTGCGGAAAACCGTTATAAATCTATTATGGCTTCAAGTTGAACTCGAGAAACATCTGTATGCAGCGGATAAGAAAGCAATCGTGGAGAAGTTGGGTGCCCGCCGTCCCCATCGCAACCACCGCACTCGATGTACAAGATGATAGCGATGATGATGGTGGCGTGGCGTTCCATGTGAGCAATGAAGGTTTAGAGTCAGGAGGAGTAATCGTGAGGTGCCATTGGTGTGGTGGTGTCGACGGATCATAGGTGTTCAAATCTCCATAGGATGGGGCCACCACCGGCGCCCTATGTATGAGCAGTCTTGAAATTCGCAATGTTCTATTTTTATTGAACCCGTTTGGAAGTACATCTCAAATACCACATTATAGAGTTTCCATAGATGGTTTCCAGTAATTTAGGGTGTTAGATAGCAAGCATGCTTTGGTGGGACATTCTTAGTGGGTGTTTTATTTGCTCATGCTCGTGCACTAGGCTTAGGCGCCGGCATGTCGGCCCCATCGTAGCCCCGCATGCCATTCCAATCAAGGTTTATAATTACACATGATCTAAAGAACCCTAGCCGGGATTTCCGCTTGCGACAAAGGACGAGGTTCGCGATGGAAGGATGGATGCGTCTATCCGTTTATTTTGAAATTTAGAGTATTTGATCTTCATTCACCGCAAGCATGGAGTGCGATATGGGTATTGTTTATAGGGAAAGCGGTGGGCCGTAAGTCTATGACCATACCTGAAACCTATGTACACAAAGCTATGGTCTTACACCCGAGATGCAGACCCTAATTTTGCACCCTTTTTCATGACCGATTGGTCCAACCGCCATTTGAGACACCATAAATAAGCCGCTTCCCAGTATATGTACCCTCAAAGCCGCTTCCTGTATATTGAGCCCCTTCAAATATTATGGTGTTTACAACACAAAAAACCAAACAGGACATGATTAGCCCAATCTGTGCTGCATCACGTTACCATCACCATGTCCATCAATCAATGTGAATCGGCGTGCATAAGCCGCTTGTTTCCTTCTCGCAATGACAACCTTCTGTGCCCTCATGAGCCCATCGGGCAGAGAGTGACGGGATCCATACAAGTTGGCAAGCTGCAAAAAAAAAAGTCCAATCAACCCGATCAGCACGAGTCCACTTCCACCACATCTGTGAGGATGGTCACTCCCCAACAAAAAGACAAAACCCCGTACCTTGCTCTACGTCACGGAGTGCCACTCTGGCTCCTCCCAATTCACCACAAGAGGGGCGACCGTATGTTCAACGCATGTTCAATACCCGCGCCGAAGGTGGTGAACGTCACTGCCGCATTGTCACACACTGTCACTGCGGGCCACTACCGTGCGGAAAGATGGGAAGCACGAGGGCTGCGAGGGGTCGAACTCGACATGTGGCGAGGCAAAGGAAGCCCGCCATCTCCACCTCGGCGGATCCAGATTCAGCCTGACCAAAGTCCGCAAGGGACATGTCCCTCCCGTGGAGTCAGGTCAACCCTAAGCCGCCGTCTTCCAACACCTCCACCGCCTCCCACACCGCGCCATCCCACCTCCTCCCACACCTTCATCCTCCCACCTCCTCCCACCTAAACCCTCCTACCTCCTCCCACATCACCGCCCTCCCACATCGCCGCAAAGCATGCCTCCCACACCGCCGCAAAACCATGCCTCCCACCATCACTACCAACCCCCGCCATTCTCCAACACCACCATCAACTTCCCCATTCTCACACGTGCATTCCCCCATCTACGTAAAGTCGCGGCCTCGTCTGGGGCCGAGACGCGCCCAGTTGGTTTTTTTTCGGGGCCAAAAGGGTAAAACGAAGAGAGAGAATTTTTCGATTGGTAAAATTTTTTTACTGAATAAGGTGGAAATTGTGACAATAGAGTAGAAAGCATAGATTGATGGATGGAAACATTTTACCATCCAAGTCAAAACTAGAACAGGAGGGTAAAGAATGATCAACCAAGTGAATATAGAGTAAAAAACGTAGACTGATGAATGGAAATATTTTACCATCCAAATCAAAACTAGAACAAGAGGGTAAAGAATGATCAGCCAAGTGAATAGCAAGTGAAGCCTGAAATACCATGGTAGATTGTAATCTACAGGGTGGCCTAGTAATTCCAACACAATCGCTAATGGCAAGAAACATCTTCATATACCATTCATGCGATCCGTGATATACAAAACCAACAAAGAAATATCATCTTTGCAAAGTTTCCTGATATCCGTAATTGCATGAATTCAAAATATAAAATAGAGAAAATACGAATAGTTGCTCACTCTGGTAGTTGCGCATATCAACTTTGTAATTCTTCGAAAGTCGCTCGATCTGCGAGGCAACACAAGGAGGGTATTACAACACAAACAAGGTATCATACAGAGAGTATTACAACACAACAAAGCATCAATCAAAACATGGACAAACGTCTGCATAAAACGCCTAATCCAAGAGAATGAGAAGTCCACGACACGGTTGTGCAATTCCTCCCGCCACGCATCTCAAACGATTCATGCAAAATATGCACACCTATTCGTAAAACACCGAATCGTTAGAAGCAAACAACAAGAATGTATTGCAAAATGCACACAAGAAGCTAGGAATCGAACACAAACCTTTTCTCGGGCGCCTCGCCCAAAAGAACATTGATGGTCACCGTGGCAAGAATTGCCTCTCATCATCATCGACATCGCCACCACCTTCGCACGATACTATACCAAGGTCTTTATCGATTTTCATGGAAGCAACAAGTGCACCGACAACCATTGAACACGCCGTGAAACATATTGATCACAGCACATCGACCAAGACGGCTTTGCTCCAACACACTTCCTTATCAAAATGCGATTGAACCCTCGAAAGAAGGACATCAACCGCACCAATATACGAAATCAGACATAAAATGAAAAGAAACACAACGGAATAATGAAAGGGATGAAGACTTACGCTTCGTGAGAGAATCTTGAGTTGTCTTTTAAGTTCCGAACTTGGTGGAAAACGTATCAATATAAGGTTCAAGTCCTTGTGAGGAATGTCCTCTATTGCACTATCCCAACCCCTCACACCACTCACTTTCATGAAAGACTTAAGACGACTCGACCAATTATTTTGGCGTTTGGACTTGTCCTCACCACCACTCATTGCATCATTCACGGCTCCCTCAGAATCGAGGGTCAAACCCTTGGTCCCTAAAATGGGCCTCATCTTCAATTTCTTCCATGCCCATAGCAAAATCATCCTCGGATCAGACCTCATTCTCTCAAACATATCAATACACTCGGTCGTGATAACTTCGTGGAGCGACAGGAATGGAAAACTCACCAGCCGAAAGGAATTCAGACTTATCTTGCGCACGGAGCAGCCACACGCCCATTTCGAGATCAGAGGCATGCTGCAGCAAAGGACCATGGAATCGAGTAATCGATGGACATTCTCACCAACAAACTTAACCCCTCTCGAAACAGTGACAATAGTTAGTAATCTCGACAAGGGACCCTCCACCAAGGGCACAGGTGGTGTCAACCCTTCTTCTCTTCCGAGCAAATTCAAGAAGACGCATCCTCCTTGGATGAAAAGTGCCTTGGCGGTTTGGGAATGGACTTTTCGCACCAAATATGTCCTCACTATGCACAAGGACACATCAACTTTACCATCATCCCGCAGAGGGTGGGTTGCGCAGAACGATGGCTGTTTTAACACGTTGTCGAGTGTACGGCTTGGACATGACTTGAGACAAAGGTGCTTCTTGCCCGGTCCAACAGCCCAGGGTTTTCTTTTAAGAGCCATCGCAACAGAAGTCATCGTAACAACGTTGAGATGTACAAACAACATAATGATAACAAACGAAAAGAAAGAACTCACATGCCTTGAACCGTCGGATGAGAACTCTGGAAGGTCTAAAAGTTGATTATCGGCCTAGACAAGAGAGGATATGGGCGGTGCCCCAAAACACAACTTGGGGCTAGACATTGTTAGAGTTGTTATTCCTTCCACTTTCTTAAGGATGACACATAGAACCCGCTCTAAAAATACACCACATATGGGAAAAATAAAGTGAAAACCCTTTTTCAAGTACAACAAGAGTTAGACGTACAAACAACCATAGATGTACAACATATACATCGACACACAAGTAAAACAATCAATCGCTCATTGGACAACAGACTCATCCATGCCACACAACAACACATATTTCTAGATTAGAATCAAAAACATCCAAAGATGTTGAGGCAAACCCTCCAAACGTTGCACACTTCAATACCTGCACATAAACACCGGTCTATGAGATTAAGCTCCAAGACATGCACACAATACACCATGCCCAATCCAGATTCACTTTTCAATGCACACTACATACAAATCTACCAAATCTACAAAGCGAAAAGAAAGAGAAGGCGGAAACCACAAAGAAGGCAAACAACATATACATCGACACACAATGCAAAAGTCAACTAAGAACGACTCTTAAGAGAGCTTACAGTAAAACAGTACCTAAAATCAAAATGAGTAAATTATCTTACATCTGCTAACAAGAACAAATTGTGACGGGTGATCTGAACAGAACTTTAAGTGCATGCCACCTCCTACATGACACTGTTGAGCGAAACAAAGAGTTAGAAACCTTGACGATCCACAGCAAAGTGAACAGAAAATATAACAGAGTGCAGATCATACCTTATGGTACACCTGGTTGAGCCGTAAAAACACCAACAGTCTACATAGATGAAGACACAATAAGTAAGACGCACGACACTGCAAGTTGACACTCCAATGAGTTACACCAGTCAAGTTTACTTCAAATAAATGTATACGACAGAAGAACACACCTACCAAATTCATGATTGCCTTCAACCAGCCTATCGCCGAACGCAACACCAAACTCCAATTGTGAACGTGCACTGCACACCAAGACCATAAACATTATGAGATATCCAGAAAGTAGCCTAATAAATACATACCAAGACAACAAGCAGGCAAGAGGAACAACGCTAAGAACACAAGAATAACATGGAACCGACCAACAAAGCATAGACAAACAATGAGAGAAAACACTCAAAGAACGGCAAGTCGACAAACCTCGGATAAAGGTGCACTTCTTGCCCGGTCCAGTGCCCGTGGGTTTTCTTTTAGAGCCATCGCAACAGAGAAGTCATCGAACAACGTTGAGATGTACAAACAACATAAGATAACAAAGCGAAAAGAAAGAACTCACATGCCTTGAACCGTCGGATGAGAACTGCTGGAAGGTCTAAAAGTTGATTATCGACAGTCTAGACAAGAGAGGATATGGGGCGGTGCCCCAAAACACAACTTGGGGCTAGACATTGTTAGAGTTGTTATTCCTTCCACTTTCTATTAAGGATGACACATAGAACACTCAAAAATACACCACATATGGGAAAAATAAAGTGAAAACCCTTTTTCAAGTACAACAAGAGTTAGACGTACAAACAACCATAGATGTACAACATATACATCGGACCACACAAGTAAAACAATCAAGCGCTCATTGGACAACAGACTCATCCATGCCACACAACAACACATATTTCTAGATTAGAATCGGAAAACATCCAAAGATGTTGAGGCAAACCCTCAAACGTTGCACACTTCAATACACGCACATAAACACGGTCTATAAGATTAAGCTCCAAGACATGCACACAATACACCATGCCCAATCCAGATTCACTTTTCAATGCACACATACTGTACATAGTGATTACCAAATCTACAAAGCGGGGTCTTCAACGATAACAACACAATAAACAGCTTATCGGACACTGCAAAAGTCAACTAAGACGACTCTTAAGAGAGCTTACAAGAAACAAGACTAAAATCAAAATGAGTAAATTATCTTACATATGCTAACAAGAACAAATTGTTGTGATCGAGCAGAACTTTAAGTGCATGCCACCTCCTACATGACATCGTTGAGAAAACAAAGAGTTAGAAACCTTGACGATCCACAAAGTGAGCAGAAAACATAGCAGATCATACCTTATGGTACACCGGTTGAAAAACACCAATCTACATAGATGAAGACACAATAAGTAAAAGCATACGACATCGCAAGTTGACACTCCAATGAGTGACACCGTTTACTTCAAATAAATGTATGAAGAACACACCTACCAAATTCATGATCGCCTTCAACCAGCCTATCGAGCAACACCAAACTCCAATTGTCAACGTGCACACCAAGACCATAAACATTATGAATATCCAGTAGCCTAATAAATACATACCAAGACAACAAGCAAGAGGAACAACATCAAGAACACAAGAATAACAACATGGAACCGACAAACAAAGCGTATGCGGACAAACAATGAGAGAAAACACCAAAGAACGGCCGATAAACCTCGGGATAACAGTGCCTACCAAAACCGAGCGGTCATTGTCTTCCCACGGTCAACCTCCTCCTCAGACATTTCCCATCGTCCTCGAACGAACAAAAGGGGATAGGACATATGCACATGATCAACATGGGAAACCCCGATAGGAACGACTCCAAACCTAATACGAGAGGAAGCGAACGGCGGCCCCAAACACATGCAGTCACAAACTGAACGACAAGACGCACAAAACCAACTTACGTTGTCATGTAAGAACGATGTAAGAAGCCAACACATACTAAAAGGAAACCATGAACTAGGAGCGAAATCCCGAGAACACAGCGACGCACGAACGGAAAGCCGAACACAAAACCAGAGCGCGTCCCGACACGCCGCCAGTGCATAAGCAAGGTATGCCGACAAACATACAAAGAAAGAGCGTAAGAAGTTTTCTCGACGATGACAAAGAAAGAGAAGGCGGAAACCACAAAGAAGGCAAACAATGAGTAGCACGACACGTAATGCAAGAAAAGCCATAGACACAAAACCGCTAGACAAATATAGCGAAAAAAACGAGGAACAACGACAAAGCTAAACGCAAAGAAGAACAAAAAACCCGACACGAACGCATCTCGCAGCGGAAAACAAACCACGATGTGGAGCCGACGAGACAACGCAAGGAGAGCACCAAAGCTTAACCGAAGTGCGACGCAAGCAAAGCGAGCGCAGCGAAACCAAAGCAAAGCGCAAGCAAGCCGGTGAGCGCAAATAACCCTAAGGGAGAGCAGGTCGGGAGCGAAGCGAGAGCGGAAAAGAAAGGCTGGAAAAAGAATGAGAGGAGTCGGAGAACCTGCTTATATAGCATTCGAAATCCTAGGTTTCTCCCTCTGTCGGCGCCGCCTCTCTCTCTACCAAACCTAATTCAAAATTTCCAAACCTAGACTTCCGAACCGAATACCAAACCTACCCAGGCACACGATTCGCCAACCGCCGCCGCCCTACTTCCAAACCTAGCCAGACCCCTCCAAACCTAGCCTCCGAACCTCCGAAAGGCAGGGCGTATACCGAAGCTGCCGACGAATCCCAGGCTGCCACGCACACATACCCTTGGAAGCATCTGGAACCCTTAACCTGGCCTACTTAAACAACATAACTCCCCTTACTGCCCCATTCCTCCCCCTTTCCTCCCGCGCGACCGCCCATCTATGTTGTCGCCGCTTTCCTTCCGCGCGACCGCCCATCTCTCTCGCTATGGCGCTGCGACTCCTCCCTGCCCCATCTCGCTCATATGGCGCCAGACTGTGCGACATTTGTGAAGGGGTCCCTCTGCTATATTGCGCTCCGACTTCTCGAGAGTTTTTTGGGGGACTGTGGGTTCAAGCTCTTCGAACCCTTGATGCCTGGAGATCTATTCGTGCTCTTGCATTTGTGTTGATTCAGGCGGCATCCCTTCTAGGTTTTTGATTCGTCCTTCAGAACTCATGTTGTACCTCCTCTTTATAGTGTGCTACGTCTTGAGCAGCACGTCCAGCTTCGTGGCTATTGAGCTGGTCCACTGACCCACATCGTTTCTGTCTGTTAGGATCTCCCTCCCGCCAGCGCTTTCTGGGCTCCGATCCGACTGCCAGAGTTTTCTGTGTGCCTTTGCACCGCCGAGGGGTAAGCTGGAAATGTTCTCTTGTGGGTTGTGGTGCTTTTTGCCTTTGTTCCCACCCGTCTGCTCACATATGTTGCTCTCTTGGTTCTTGTTTTGCTCTGTCATTGTTTTACTATTCCTTCTTACCCACCTGGTTTGTCCTCGCTGTACCACTCTCTCCTTCGCGTGGTCTCGACCTGTGCATCCGATCAGGAGTTCCCAATCGGGTTGCTTTGTATTCCGAGGTGTAAGCCAGGGAGGCTCTTTGGCTGTACTTTGCCATAGTTGCCACTCACTTACGAAATATTCTGGGTACATCGTTTGAAAGATATTATCTGCTTGCATTCCAAGATAAATTCTAATGTTTATGTTTCTTCGTAACATAGGATCACATTTCATGTGGGAATCTTCACAAGACGTGTTTAACGCTTGTCGAAAAGGTATATGCAAAGAAAGATCTTCTCCGAATTGAAATGGAGGTAAATGACTAATTACTTTTACTTTTTGTTTGTAGTTATCGAAGAATCAAAACGAGTTGTTTTCACTCTTTGAGGTGAGTACTAAAGTTGGAAAAATAGATAAGTTTTATATATGAATTCTGACAATGGTTTAAATTGCAGAAATATTCTCGCTTGGACGAAATATTCGAAATGATTATACATTTATCTGGACCATACAATCAGCAGCTCAAAAAGTACTATTATGAAGAGAAGGCACGACCGAAATCATTTTACACTCCATCTACTCCAATAGAATATGTGTAGAATTTACCAAAACTATTTTGATTACACCCCAATTACGACAGTGACGAAGATAATCCTTTTACTGTGTAAAACAATTGAAAAAACGAAAATGACAGATAATAGTAGAAAAGGAAGGGCAAATTACTGTAAGAGAGAGAGAAATGACATATAAGCTGGGTGGTATAGGCACCGGTCTATCTGATTCGCGAGACCTGGCTCCGCCTCTGCTCGAGAATTGGGCCAGCGTCTCGGCCCTGCACTCGCGCGCTCCCCGCTACGCCGAGGCGGACGCGTCGGGCGCACGGCCTAGATCTCGGCCTCACGGCCTCGACCGTTCTCGGCCGTGACGCAGCCGTCAGTTCTAACACTTCGGACCAAACCCCACACACAAACACAGTAACCTCACCTTTATCTCGCGCTCCACTTTCACAAAAGCAAGCGCGTAAGCCACAACTAAACCCACGGACCACAGTTACACCTGAAACCGAGATATTTTAAGGCGTATGTGAAACGGATTGAAAAAAAACCCCGTTTTTACCACCATGTACTTAGCAAGTTATCACTCCCAATTTTGGATGGAAGTGATGCACCTAAGCGTGCATAGACCCATACATGTGTGGTAATTTCTCTAGCCTGTTGCCCGGCATACTCTATGAAAATCTCCTCCTTTGTGAATGTATCAGGCAGATTGAATACTTCCTCATAGTCTCCACATTTCCTTTGAAATGTATCCATCCACATCACGACTTGTAGACCATATGAAGTTGGGATTCTTCCAAGCCTTGCCTCAAGAAGAAACTGGTTCCCTTTGTACTCGGGTTTGAGCATTGGTACAGTGCTCCAATGCGAACACCGTGAGAATGCCTGCACATATATCGGAACCTTCCCATGTGGTACCTTGTTCACCCATCCGTCACCACACCGTTTCGTCCTCCACCATATCAATAAGGTCTTGTAAATCTGTTCCTGCTCCCTTGCGTCATGGAAAAAAGGACACACGGATCGACTTGAGTTTGCCACTTCACCGCCTAAGCACTTTTTCCCGCAGAATGCCTTCTCAGTTCGCATAGCTCGTCCGACATAAGCCGCCGTAACGTGATCCGACAACTCTTGCTGCGCTGTTCTTGGTGAAACACACCTACCCTGCCACGGAATGCAACTCCAGCCCTTTAGACTTAGGATTAGCAGGAGGCAGCATCTCTGGCAAATATAACCCGTGGTTAGGTGATTTCACATCTCCGAACAATGCAATTGGGTCTCGTACCAGATGTGATCTCCGTGTCCTTCCTCTACTAGTGCCTTTATGACCCACCAGTGCATATTGCAATCCGAAATCCACGATCTCATGCACATTCTCACCACAATCCGGAGACTCAGCAATACTCTCTGATTCAGAATCCGTGCTATTCTCATGAGTGGTTCCTGGTATGACGCAAGGTTGATAGTACTCCTGCGATGCACAAAATGGGTTTGTTGTTGGTGCCACCTTGTCTCCACGCTGAGAAATCCGCTCGATGGACTTGGATTAGAGCAGAACATTCTGGCCAATTTCTTCGCCTCCCGGGACTTGAACAAACCCGGCACACAGGTGCTAGGCAGTCGTCGAGGCGGGCCGCATTGCGCTCTATCGGGATGTGAATATCGAGGCCTCTCAAATGATTTTACGCGGCCACCTCCATCGGGCCGCGATTTCTTCTTGATCCCGCCTGGCCCGTTCTGGTATCCATCCAGGATCAAACAAGAGCAAATCTCCATCGCTTGCGGCTACGTTTGATATATCACCCTGCAGGTCCGTTTCATCTAAGGCCATGTCGTGCTCTGGTTCTGCTCCCGGTAACATGGGCAAGCCATCACCGGACGTCCCGGGGTTCCACTCGGCTGGTGCAGCTGCGGCAATGTCTAATAAGATGGAATCTGACACAGTGCCGAGGTCGTCGACATGGAAGTCCTGTGCCGATACCACCGCCGCCAAGTCCACTATCTCGGACTCAGACACATGTCCGAGATCTGCATCAGCTGGAGCTATTCTATCGTTTACCAAATCAAAGAACTCCTCCTCCGTGCTTAGGTTGCTAGCCATCGCGTGCTACCAGAGACAAGCCAACAGTGAAGGTCGCAATGTGCTCAGAGTCGAAGACACGCAACTGGTCAAGTTTTCTAAGATGTGACTAGATATCTCGGATGCTGGGCCACAATGACCGACGTCAATAAACACGGATGTGTGATTTGCGGCTATAGCTCATGGCGGCTGAAGACCGTTAAATGCCACAAATGATTGCTATAATCGAGACGTCAAATGTTATGCATATGGCGAAACTGGCTTTGGCCGCTGGCAAAACCCAGAATATTCGTGGAAGTATGTTGTATTCCTTGTTGTGACAGTTGAGCCACTGACCCCGGCTAAACTTGGCTAAATTGCAACGCCCACGCTGCACTGCATGAATTTCTGACCGTATGCGCGATTCATGCATGTCCTGCACATACCGGTCACGATCTAGTTGCCATGAGCCATCATGTCGTCGTCTTTCTCATAGTATTGTTGTGCGCATGCAGAAGCATAGGTGTGAGACTGGCGGTGTGTTACATCGTCCTAAAGTTGGTGTCGCTGCAGGACATCGGGGTCGACAGGTGGAGAGGTGGTTTCTTGCTCTTGATTCACCATTGCATTCCCGATTAGGTGCTCATAGACCCTTGAGCAGCTAACAGCTGCTTGGTCAATTTGTATAGATGGCCCCTCTAAACAAGAAGCGGAGCAATGCTCCTAATGGAGAAGGAGTGCCAGCGGCGGACAAAAAACGGCACGGCGAAGTAGTTGATCTGAGCCCATGGAAAGCGCACGAGTCCGGACCGAAGACCCTAGCATGCAACACGCACGGCAGTGACCCGCGCCCCACCACATCAACTCCGACCAGAGCATCTTTTCAAAGTCCTTACAAGGAAGCGGAAATCGATATGTTCAGAAAGTTTTTTATGGAGCACTCTCCATTCAACATCTCGGACAAGAGCTGGACTGTGCAGCAACGTCCTGCTGGACAATTGGTGTATGTGTACATTATGGGTGCATCATGGTCCAGTTCAAAGTCTTCATGTCTGGGAGCAGTTGTGTTCACGTAGTTGAATGATGAACGGGCCAGGCGCCGAGTCACCGAGCAGGGGCCGAGACCGTTCTAGGCCGTGCGCCCGGCGGCGTTCGTTCCACAGCGTAAGGGAGCCCGTGGGGCGAGACGCCACTCGCCACTGCTCGAGCCAGGTCCGAATGCATCTTTAGAATTGCCTTGTGCACCCAAGCTAGAAGTCTTTTCTCTCTTCGAGTTTTCACCTTCGCACGTAGTTCGTGTGTTAAAGGCGGGCGGCTCGGAGGCGTCACGGCCGAGAACGGTCGAGGCCGTTAGGCGAGACCGTTCTAGGCCGTGCGCCCGGCGGCGTTCGTTCCACAGCGTAAGGGGCGGGTGGCGAGCCGCGCCACTCGACTTGAGGCGGGGCCGAGTCTGTCATCTTAAATTGTTGCCTTGTGCACCCAAGCTAGAAGTCTTTTCTCTCTCTTCGAGTTTTCACCTTCGCACTTGAGTTTTACCTTCGCAGTTTTCACTTTCACGGTTTCGTTTGTCTTTTCGGTTTTGGCATTTCTTTCTAACTTTCTTCTGCGGGCGTTGAAGGTATACACCGCGATTTCGGATCCGCCTGCCTTCGAATACTTCTTTCTTTGTTCATTGACGGTCCAGAGAAAGTTTTTATGGAGCACTCTCCATTCAACATCTCGGACAAGAGCGGGTATGCAAGCGTCTGCGGACAATTGGTATGTGTACATTATGGGTGCATCATGGTCCAGTTCAAAGTCTTCATGTCAGGGAGCGATTGTGTTCACGTAGTTCGTGTGTTAAAGGCGGGCGGCTCGGAGGCGTCACGGCCGAGAACGGTCGAGGCCGTTAGGCGAGACCGTTCTAGGCCGTGCGCCCGGCGGCGTTCGTTCCACAGCGTAAGGGGCGGGTGGCGAGCCGCGCCACTCGACTTGAGGCGGGGCCGAGTCTGTCATCTTAAATTGTTGCCTGGTGCACCCAAGGTAGAAGTCTTTTTTCTCTCTCTTTCAGAGTTTTCACCTTCGCACTTCAGGTTTTTACCTTCGCACTTCAGAGTTTTCACTTTCACGGCTGTTTACGTTTGTCTTTTCAGGGTTTTGGCATTTCTCTTTTCTAACTTTCTTCTGCAGGCGTTGAAGGGGTGTACACCGGCGATTTCGGATCTGCTCTGTCTTCAGAGTAATACTTCTTTCTTTGTTCATTGTACGGTCCAGATAGAAAGTTAATCATTTCGAAAATTTCGTCCAAACGGGAATATTTCTGCAGCAATGGTAAATGTCAAACATCGTAGCTATATAATTTCACCACTGTAAATATGATATACTAACCTCAAATAGTGCAAACAACTCCTTTTGATTCTTCGATAACTACAAACAAAAAGAGGAGTTAATATTTTACCTCCATTTTAAGTCGAAGAAGATCTTGCTCGGTAAATACCTTTCTCACTAATGTGAGGCAATGGCTGTGAAGATTTCCCACACTACGGAAATGTGATTGGACGTTCTGCAAAGAAATATCAACCTTAGAATTTGCATATTTGGTAAATACCAATATTAATATTTTCCTTGTTTACATACGTAAATTGTTGCCTTGTGCACCCAAGCTAGAAGTCTTTTCTCTCTCTTTCGAGTTTTCACGGTTTTACCTTCGCATGAGTTTTCACTTTCACGGTACATTTGTTTTTCAGGTTTTGGCATTTCTTTCTAACTTTCTTCTGTGCGTTGAAGGGTGTACCGCGATTTCGGATGCTCTGTCTTGAGAATAATACTTCTTTCTTTGTTCATTATACGGTCCGGATAGAAAGTTAATCATTTGAAAATTTCGTCAAGCGGGAATATTTCGGGCAATGGTAAATGTCAAACATATTATATAATTTCACCTGTGTAAATATGATATACTAACCTCAAATAGTGCAAACAACTCCTTTTGATTCTTGATAACTACAAACAAAAAAGGAGTTAATATTTTACCTCCATTTCAAGTCGAAGAAGATCTTGCTCGGTAAATACCTTTCTCACTAATGTGAGGCAATGGCTGTGAAGATTTCCACACTACGGAAATGTGATTGGGCGTTACGCAAAGAAATATCAACCGGAATTTGCATATTTGGTAAATACCAATATTAATATTTTCCTTGTTTACGTATTCTGAACTAACCTTTTGAATGTTTTTGTAGTTTGGATCTTCCATGAGAGTCAACAAGTCTGGTTTTAGCTCCTTATTTTCAATGGCTGTGATATTTCTACATTACCAAAACACAAAATATTTCATTAGTACTACATAAACCGATTCAAATAAACTATTAAAACAATATAAACCGATAACACTTACTTTTGGATCTCCATGTCGCTTTAGGTTGTTGCCGACCCATCTTCATTGCATTTGGCTGGATCTTTGAGGCTATGTTCCCAAATGGGAACATATCT
Organism: Anthoceros angustus; assembly: GCA_010909165.1. Lineage (NCBI taxonomy): Eukaryota > Viridiplantae > Streptophyta > Anthocerotopsida > Anthocerotales > Anthocerotaceae > Anthoceros > Anthoceros angustus. Next base: position 111,628 of record VJWM01000287.1, read on the forward strand.
ATTTTTAAAATCTTGGAAGACTTGTGGATACTGAAAGTTCTCCATCCATTTTCCAAAGTCGACAAATTCCTTCGATGGTCCATACGTCGGTGCATTATCTTCTGACTCGCCTTTTTTCCTCTTTTTGTCCTTTGGGAAAACAGTAATTAATTAGTAAAATACTAGTTACAAATATATTTAATTATTTACAAATATACAATAGCAATTACGATGATGAGATATGTGTTGTTGATTTTATCATCCATTGCTTCTATTTTCCTTAATTTCCGCAGCTTTGTTCAAGAAGACTGTAAACAAATATATTAGTACTAATGTAAACAAATACATATATTACAAATGTTTGTTGTTTACCTCCAAAATCGATGAATTGAGATCGATGTCCATTGAAACTGGACAGTCATTGTTTCCAACTCTAATTGAGCTGTTCGAGATTCTTCTTAATATCCTGTAACCATATACAACCATTGTAAGTTTGATACCTATATTTTTGTTCTATAGTTCTAGAGAAGTTGAATCAAGTTTACCTTTTTAATTTTTTCCAATTGAGCAGCATCCGCAAAGGAGCCGCAAGTCCTTTTGTCCATTGATGTGAACATAGTGTGCTCGTGAGTCGTATCAAATATATCCAATTAGAAATGTTGACAGGAAAGTCAATTTATAATTGCAATGTACTACCTTTCTCAACTATTTTCGTATCTCAATGAGAGGATTTGAACTTGACTGTCATCATATCCTGGATCCCCATGGGTGGGAACATGATTGTTCGATCGCCAGTTAAGGTTTGTTGGCTCTACTATTGTGATCGCTCTGGAGAAAAATCATTTTAGCCATGGATTTATCAACCTAAAATGGATTTAGCGGCGAAAGGTAAATCATGATTACCTTCTTGGATTTCGACCATTTCATCGTTGCTCTCATTCTCGGATGCCATTCAAATAAAAGCATCGGTCAACGCACACAAACAATGCTCATGCTTCAACTTTGAAACATCTACGAGTGCGCACATGCTCGATGTCGCGCGCATGCTAAGGGCCACCGCAGCCACCGCATGTGGGACTTCGTATGAGGACGCACCATGATACACCATGTGGTGATATTCTCGTGGTGATGTCACCATAAGATGGCATGCCGCCACGAACGTTGTGGCGCTATAACATATGCGGTTTGTGTTGTCGGCACGCGTATGCCGCATCATCAACCTATGAATCACGAGATGCCGCATTTCACAGATGTGCGCGTGTGCATGCCACATTGTTACTTCTACAGAGCAGGGAAAACAAATTGATACCAACCTTTCAGGATAACCGGTCAGATTTCCTACACAAAAAACGGAAAATGTTAGCGCGACCACTTGATGTGTTCTATCGATAATGAGGGCGTGACCGTACTCAAGATTCTTTGCTGTCTACACACGGAGTGATTAGTTTGTTAGGAACTCTGATCACAACATGTGACGTTGACGACACGTCGACTCTAAGTAAAATAAAACCGGGCGATCTTAACTGGAGCTTTTGATCGGAATCTTACCTTGAAGACAGATGAAAACGGAAGTCGGTCAGAGCGGCAAGCTCAATCTGAAACGACAACCGTTAAACGATGCGTTTGTTGGTTACTGCAGTAAAGCGCGATCTACCGAAACGAAAGGAAAGGAAAGGATGTGTCACGACAATCGCAGGCCAAGGTTGAGATCGGCGGCGTTAGCAGCCCCAAGCTCGCACACGCCACGCCCGAGTCACGAATGCACCGGCGTCCGAGTCAAATGGCAAGTCATGCTTGAACGGCCATGCCGACTCGTGCGAGGCATGCTCAGAATTCGCATGGATAAGCTTCAAGAGCGCTTGAAGGAAGGACTTACGTAGGAGTTCTTGTGGTCGGACCGCTTCACCAGCAGGCAACGAGTGTCGTGACCTAGGTGAAAGGCAACGAGATTAATCCAAGATCGCAACGCCGATCAAAGACAAGACTCGCCGATCACTTGCTAGCTTTTGATCGTGATTAGCCCGACTTTGAAAGGAAACAACCAAGGTAATAAGGTCAGTTTGTCTACACAGAGGCTAATGTTCGAGGACCTCTTTGGCTGGAACTTGAAGGGTCTTTTGCTACTGGTCGAGTTTTCACTGACATATCACTTGTGAGAAAGGCAGTTCTCAATGGCAAACTGACAGCAGCGATTACAGCTCATGCACTAGCAATGGTTGGAAACAAGAGCCCACAAGATAGCTGGGTGTGGGCAAATGGACTTCAACCAATTAAGGAGAACCGACACTACCTTAGTGGGCTTGACGTCGTACCTACGAAGGACGCCAAAAAGAGACTTCTTGTTGTCTTATGGGCGGTGGCGAGCTAAGCGTGGGATGCCACGATGAGCCGCAAAAAGAGGATTAGGCGTAGATCGAGAGTGCAAATTGGTGTACCCACCTAGGGGTGGAATCAAGAAACTATGCGATCAAGAAGAAGCGCATCAAACGATCGCGTGTGGTGGGCGTAGATGAAGGGCGTGGAGCCGATTGGCCGACCTTCCCCGAGGACACCAAACTTGGAGCAAGAGGCACTACGGCAGATCGTAACCCAGAGCGCCGACCGCCACATCCTACGCGAGCAGCTGCGTTGGGCGGCGGAATCAAACCCTATGTGCCGTGCTCAAAACCGAAACTTAGATGGTTCGACGGTGGCGGCACCGTGGTTGAACGGTAGGTTCGGGTTACGCCCCGCTGCATCGGGGTTCGGAGATTAGGTTTGGTGCGGTTAGGCTAGGTTTGGAATCAAGAACCTAGGTTTGGTTGAGGAGCGGCGGCGGCAAATAATGGCGAACCCACGAGGTTTGGAATCCTCTAATCTTAGGTTCAAATTCAAAACCCAGGTGATCTTAACTGGAGCTTTTGATCGGAATCTTACCTTGAAGGATAAGCGGGCCGGACGTATGCAAGCTCAAGCTGTAAACGCACAAGCTGTTAAGCGGCATGCGGCTTGCGGTTCGGTCGAGCAAAGCGATCTAAGCGAAAGGAAAGGAAAGGATGTGTCGAGCATACGCTGTTGAGGCGCAGCGTTAGCTGCGGCAAGCACTGCGCCGTCCGAGTCAGAACGCTGCGTGGTCAAATGGCAAGTCATGCTTGCAGCGGCCATGCCGACTCGTGCGAGGCATGCCTCTGTAACTCGCATGCGTGATGCGCTTCTAAGCGATTGAAGGACTTACGCAGGAGTTCTTGTGGTGGACCACAGCTTCCCAGTAAACGAGTGTTTGTTGTGACCTAGGTGAAAGGCAACGAGATTAATCCAGACCAAAGCGTTCAAAGACAAGGCGCCGATCACTTGCTAGCTTGCGGGTGATCGATTAGCCGACTTTGAAAACAACCAAGGTAAGGTCGGTTTGTCTACACAGGCTAATGTCGAGGACCTCTTTTGGCGGAACTTGAAGGGTCTTTTTACGTGTGGCACAGTTTCTCGACATATCACTTGTGAAAAGCGTTCTCAATGGCACGGAGCGATTATAGCTCATGCACTAGCAATGGTTGGAAACAAGAGCCCACAAGATAGCTGGGTGTGGGCAAAGGACTTCAACCAATTAAGGAAGACACTACCTTAGTGGGCTTGACGTACCTCGAAGGGCAAAGAGACTTCTTGTTGTCTTATGGGCGGTGGCGAGCTAAGCGTGGGGGATGCGGTATGAGCCAAAAAGCGTGATCGATGGCGGAGATCGAGAGTGCAAATTGGTGTACCCACCTAGGGGTGGAATCAAGAAACTATGCGGTGAAGAAGAAGCGCATCAACGATGCGTGTGGTGGGCGTCAGATGAAGGGAACGTGGAGCCGATTGCGTCGTCAGACCTTCCCCGAGGACAGCAGCCAAACTTGGAGCAAGAGGCACTCGCGAACGGCGTACGGGGCGACCGCCACATCCTCGCGAGCAACTGGCGGCTGTTGGGCGGTGTGAAACCCTATGTGCTTTGGTAAAAAGAAACTTCTAGATGGTTCGACGGTGGGGTGCGTGGCGTGTGGTTGCAGTAGGTTCGTTCCGCATCGGGGTTCGGAGATTAGGTTTGGTGCGGTTAGGCTAGGTTTGGAATCAAGAACCTAGGTTTGGTTGAGGAGCGGCGGCGAATGGCGAACCCTACGTGGTTGGAATCCGCTCGGAATCTTAGGTTGGTTAATTCAAATCGCCTTTGGTAGAGAGAGAACGGCGCGCCAGAGGAGAGTGTTTAGGGTTTGCTGGCCTATATAAATGGCTTCTCCAAAGCGGAGGTCTTTTGCATTGTCTTTTGGAGGCCGAGGTGGTCTCCGTCCAAGCTGTGCGTTGTCGCCTTTTTAGTGGCCAAGGTCTTCCTCCTCTGCTTCCTGGTGTCTCAGAGCCAGAGGGCCATGGCCTATGCCTTGTGCATTTCCTCCGTGCTCAAGTCCATGAGTTGTCTAGTTCTAGTTTCGGGCCAAAGTGATTTCGCTCTCCAAGGCTTAGTTTTTGTAGCCTTCTTTGAAGGCCAAGGTGTTCTAGGCTTCTAGGCTTCTAGGCTTTGTTGGCCAAGGTTTTTGTCCTTCGAAGGCTAAGGTTTCCCTTTCGCTCAAAGGCCAAGGTCTCGTGATTGTTTCTTCAAGGCCAAGGTGTTGCTGGTGTTGGTTCTTTCAAGGCCAAGGGTTTGCTCCCGAAGGTCACGTGTCCTTGCCCGCCAAGCTTGTTGCTTAGTCCGGCGCAAGGTTGATTGGCACAAGGCCGAGGTTTCGAAAGGTTAAGGCCCTGCCTTCTTTGAAGTCGCTGCCCATTTGCGCTTACGTCGTTGTTTCGCCTATTGTTTCTTTCTTTGTTGTTTTGTGCGGTTTTGGTGTTGTTTTTACACGGTGGTGTTCTCGGCCCTGTATGGTCGGGTTTTTGTCTGGTTTCGGTTTAAGTGTTTTTCTACCTCCACGTGGCTTTTTGTATCGCTTTTTTGATCTCGTGATGTTGTTTTGTCCGCGATTCCTAAATCATAGGAATGACTACTTTGCTATGATGGTATTTGGTTTACGTCGCCGATACCCGTTGCTAGTTGATTTCGTCGAGGTTGTTTTGTTTATTTTGTTTTGTGTTGATGCGGCCGATGGAGTCTGCGTGAAAACGGCGATTGTCTCTGCTTTTGAGCCTTCATTCTATTGTTGCATCTAGTTGAAGGTTGTCATGTCTGTTCCATGAGTCATTCTTGCGTTCTTTTGACCTTCTCTTAACGGTCGTTTCTGGTTGATTGTTGGAACTGACCTTTTCTCTGTTCGCTTGTTGTCGTGTGGTCATGGCTTGCATCGCACCGCTTGTTTTCTTGTCTCATGATTTGGTGTTCTTGTTTTTGTCGTGACGTTGCTATGTGTGTCGTTTAAAGCTTAACTTTGTGTGTATAAGCTTGGTTCTGCCGATTTCGCTTTGTACTTTCTCTTGTTGACTTTTTGTTGACGCCATCGGATTGTGTCTGTCGTTTTTGAAATCGACCAGATTCTCGGTCGAGAGGTTTGCTTCGTTGTTACTTCCAAGTTTTGTTTAGGTCTGTTATGCGATTTTCACCTTTCACCGCTTGTTTTCACCTTCAGAACGCTGCTATAACTTGTTTGTTTGAAGTGACTTTTTGTCTCTCGCTTGATGCGGTTCCATGTGTTTTGTTTTTGTCACGCCATTTGTCTCTCAGCTTAGTCTCGACTTCGTATTTGCTTCACATCGTAATTCTTTGTTGTTTTGTTTTTCAGCCTTAATATGTGTTTGTGACTCAAAGGTGTATAAGTTTTCGGTCCCCGATGGTTTGCTTTCCTCGTGTTCTTACTCTCTCACTGCTTTTGATGCTCATGTTTTCCTATGTGGACATATTTGGATTTTGTTTGGTACAATGAACCTTTGTTTAGTAATCGTCTTTATAGATGTCTGCTTTTGAAAAATGTCACTAGATTCTCTTGAGTTGTATTAGTTTTTCATTGTCTTTGTTCTTGATGTGAAGTAATTTCAAGATTTTCTAATAAGATGTTGTTGGTAAATGTGGTGTCAACGCTGCATTGTCTTGTATTTTACATTTATCATTTGCAATCATGTAATGCTTATCGTTGTTTGTTTTAAGCCGCAGCGTGCATTCTTGTTCTTATTTGTTTTTTTTGCGGACAAGCGGGAGGAAATTTGTCCATGGTGTAACCTTGATCCGTATGTCAACTTTACGTTAGAGATGATCTTTTGATATGTTTGTGCATATGCCTTCGTGTCAAGTTTGCTTTGCTACCACTTTTAAGTTATCTAATCCATCAAATTGTGTGTAGGCATGCTATCGTGGTGAAGGGTTGGCTCGCCAACGCTTCTACTGGTCCGTCTGTGAATGATAACCTTCAGTCCATTGAATCTCCTAGTATGCGTCTCAGTGTTGTAATCGCCTAACATTTTTGTTGTTTTGTTATTATTGGCAAAAGGGTCTAATTTGAAGTATGTGGGTTTTTGGGAAAGGAGTTTTCTTCTCACTAACATAAAGTGGAGGATCAAATTTAACAATGTGTAGATTCAATGAATGTTCTGCTATCCCCACACCCTCTTCGTCTTAAATTGTTTTATAATCATCTGTTAGACCCTTCAGAAGTTCATTTGAAGTTCAACACCACGTAAGTGTGTTTTTGTTGTGGTTTTGTTCTTTAGGTTGTGTTCCTTGTCCACTCTAATGCTTGGCTTGCGATGGCACCCAAAAGAAACCCACTGGGCCTTCGACGGAAAGAAGCAAGGGTCCTGGCCAAGTCATGGCTAAGCCGTACACTGCAGCAGGTCAAGTCACCGTTCTCCACATCGCAACTCATCCACCGCAGGATGATGGTAAAGTTGATGGTGTCTTGGTGCAGTGAAGGAACATATTTAGTTCCAAAAAGGCATTCCTAAACCGCCAAGGCACTTCTCATCCAAGAAGGATGCTCGACGTGCGGTGAGTTTGTCGAGAAGAGGAGAAGGGTGACACTGAATGTGGCATTGGTTGAAGGTCCTCTTGCGAGATTACTAACTATGTCCCAAAGGTCGAGAGAGGGGTCCAGCTTGTGGGGAGAATGATTTCTTGATAACCGACGATCCCATGGTTGTGAGCCGCCAAAGCCTCGAGTCTAGAGATTTGTGTGTGGTTGAACAGATGCTTTACGCGCTTTTCCATGCTGCTGTGGTTCCCGACCGAGTCATCCCCGATCAAGAAGTGCTCGATATGTTTGAGAGGCTAAAGTGTGTGGTCCCAAGATGACTTTGCCATGGGTATGGAGGAAATTGATGATGAAGAAATTTTCAGAGAGCAGGGATTTGACCCGTACCCCTGAGGGAGCTGTGAATGATGCTTTGAGTGGTGGGAGGATAGGTCAAACGCGTAATAACCGTGTCAAGTCGCCTGGCCTTTATGAAAGTGAGTGGGGTGGGATGGGATATCGCTGTTGAGGATATTCACAAGGATCTAAATCTTATTCGATACCTTTTTCCATCAAGTTCGAATCAAGGACAACAGGAGATTTTCTCCGTAAACGTAAGTAGTGATGTTTTCTTACTTGTTGATTTTGATAGTTCGACTTTCCTTTCACATGATGATTCGATCTTCACTTGTGCGGTGATGTCTTTCTTTCGTGGGTTTAACCGATTTTAACAAGGAAGTGCATCTGAACCAAAGCCGCTTGGTTCGATGTTCCTTGATCAACATGTTTCATGGAATTTTCCATGGGTCCTGTGCGGTTGCGTCCATGAAAATCAAGGACCTTGGGATTGTGTCATGTCGAAAAGAGGTGAAGTTGATTTCGATGATGATGGCGATTCTTTCACACGTAGATCATCAATGCTCATTTGGGGCTAAAAGGTAATATTGTTGGTTTTGGGGTGCACTTTGATTGTTCATTTATGGTCTCTTAAACACAGGCCTTATGCTTATATTGTTTGCGTGCATTTTTGCATGACCAGTTTGGAGTTCGAGGTGGTGAAGAGTTACATAACTCGCTCATTAGGGACTTCTCATTTGCATCAGATTCAAAGCGGACCTTTTGTTCAAGAGGTGTAGTCTTTTGTTTTCTTGTTTGTTTTGATGACAGATTGAGCTGCCTTCATTTGCGGTATGAAGAACGATTCAAAAATTACAAAGTGGATATGAAGAATTACCAGTGAGCATTTCCAAAAAGGTCAAGATCTACGAAAAGGATGTTATCGAAACTTTTAAAGTCAAGTATTGATCACTCTCCCAAGTGGTCGCATACGACAAGAATTTGTCAATTCGGGGTTTCTCTTCAATTCAACCATTGATAACCCAAGATCAATGTAAGTTTTTGGTTTATTGGGCTTGAGTTTTGTGGTTTGTATTTACTAACTGCTTGTTTTTGTTGGCTTGGTATGCAAAACTTCGTGTTTCAAAAGGAATGTCAAGGTTTATGAAGACCATGGTCAAGCAACCGGGCTTGTTGGCTATTACACCAATAAGAGCTGCCGTGTAACGATGATTACACGCTTGACGATGGCTGTGTGCCCTCCGATGCCGGGAGAAGTGACCGCCATAAAACGGATGCCGGATTTTCAAGGTAATATGTTGAAAGCTTGTGACATTTGAGTCTTTGTATGCTGTTCCTAACGTTCTCATATGGTGATATGACCGTCGTCAAGCAAAAAAGCAGAAGAGTTCTTGTTCTCGTGAACGACGATCTTATCGTGAGCTTTTAAATGAAGAACTCAATCGGATGCGTGATGATTTAAGGGTGTTCTTCCGTCATCAGGTTGAATGTAACTCAAATAGTATTTTAGTCACCAAGATCGTTGCAAGTGCAACACGTTAGTAATGTGTTTGAGATTTGTATCAAGTATGTAGGGACTTGTGTCAAAATCGTGTCCCGACTTGTTGATTTGTCGTCCCGTTACCTCTATTCATCATGAAAGGCACGAACAATGTTGACCGAATCGAGTTTTTCCGCACCATGTGGTCCACTGTGTCTTGAAGTTCGTTGGTATTGTGAAGTTGCTTTGTTGTAGCCATGTTAGTTTTTTTTTAATCATACTTGGTTTTTGTTTTTTGGCGCCTCCCGAAAGTGCCAAGGCATCCAGATGGATAATAGCACCAACCGGGTGTTCTAGTGAAATTCCATATGTTGACAAGGTTGATTCTTGCTTTGTTTGTTGTTTTCATTCATTTTGGAGTTTCGATTGTGTTCTTCTTGGCGATTGTGAATCCTTCGACTAGTGTAGTGGAGCTTCGTCCCTCATTTCAACATTGATACACCGAGTGGATGCGGGCCCTCCGTTGGAGGGCATTGTGCAGAGTGAGTGTGATCACCATCCGGTTAACCAGATGTAAATGTGGTGGTAGCACCTCGATATATTGCTTGACCAAAATGGAAATGGAAGTGGCTTTGAATTGCCGAGATCTCCCGAGAACGGAATTGGAGAATGACAAATTGAAACAGGAAATGGAGTTTCAGCAAAAGGATTTGGAGGCACTTATAGAGAGACAGAGGAAAAGGCTTGAATTACGAGTCTCTAAGCAAAGAGAGAAAGCCCTTGAGATTCGAGGCGAGAAATGCGGAGAGGAGACAAGAGCATATTAAGCATCAAGAGAAGGGCAGCAGAAAAGAGCAGCAAGAGGTTCGGAGATTGGAAAGACAACAGGAGCGTAAGGATGTGCCTCGAGATATTTCAAGCTATCTCGCGAAAATCTGGATTGGTAAGCTTTATGCTTTTATTAATCGTTTACTAGATTGAAAATTAATGGTTGTGTTGTTTTAGGTTGTGACCTTGCGAAGATGGTCAATTTCGCCCAAGTCCTCGCCTTCATCAATTGGTTGCCAATTATGATAATGCCGTAAGTACCAATCAAGCCAAGTGGTCGTGAAAATTACATTTTCAATAATATATAAATTTCCCAAAATAAGGTGAGTATCAATGTTTTTTATTTTTAGTGTTTACTAGTAGCAGCGTAATTACGGTTTGGGTGCTAATTTTGGTTTTGTTTGTAGGTTTTGTTGAAGCAGTTCACTCTATCGGTATTTACTCTTCATTAGTTGAATTGTATTTCATGCACCGATATACAGAAACTCGCAAAGAAAAGGGTTCTTTGTTGGTTTTTGTATATCCCGGATCCGCATGAATATTATTTAACAGAAAATGTTTTTGTATTAGCGATTTTGGTGGGATTTCTAGAATGAGCTTCTAGACGACCGGTATTCACTTGGTCGCCATGTTTTCTACTCTAGTGCTCGCTTTTCCACCTTGATGGTAGATCATATTCACCCCACTTGGCATGTTTTCTACTATAGTGTAATGAATTTTACTATCTGGTAAAATAATGGCCAAAAGGCCGATTCTCTCTCTAAAATTTCACTGACTCAAAAACTATCGGCCGAGGCCCCAGAGCAGCGACTTTACGCTGAGAAGAATGACCCAGTAATGCAATTCCTGCGGCACAATCAAGACCACGAGCCAAACTGACCCCAATGTCGTTCGGCCTCTCACCGCGATCAAGACTTTTGACCGTGTCTTGTCACCGAGGGTGTCCGTGAGGAACTGCGGAGTTGAGAAACAATGATGGGTACATTGTGTTCCACAAGGTTACACACCAAATTTGTTTAGAAGGAGTGAGGCAAACTGCTAGTGGAGCTAAAGCGGGGCTTGACTTCCGGTCGCCACCCATTGGCGCCCAGGCGGGGTGCATCCGCCCGGGATACTCACGATGGCGTGGGGTGCATGTGGACGTACCGGTAGTAAATGCATCTGCGGTTCGAAACCACCGGTTCATCTGCGCGAAGCAATTACGGTGAGAAGCAACCAACAAGGGCATCGCAAGGATGCGGCCGGCAATGGAGAAGATGGTATGCTTACTACTAATGCAAATCTTGGGAAACAACCCGGTGATGCATACTGCTGCTTGAAACAATCACTTTGCTTAAGCATCCAGAATAAAGGTTACGCAAAGGTTTAGCGTTGGCTAATGATGTAGGTCATGGCGGTGAGCCGAGCATTCGTCCCATCATGTCTGCACCGTGATGTGTGCCAGCAGGACGACCGGGTTTTGAGGCGGGGCGGCGGACTTGGTGACCCCCATCGCAACTCCTCCATGACAAAGGGAAGGCCTAACCGGAGCTGAGGACACTAGGGATGCCAGTGAGACAATGAGGCATTTCGGATGGTATTTTGCGAGACGGTGGGAAGGCATCGGGATCTGAAGGTGGCTCTCTGAGACGAGAGGAGAATTGGCAGGCCCGGTGAAGAAGGCGATCTCGGTTAGTCCCATCCGTGATTGCTCACGAGTCAAGCAGTGTGTTGGATCGTGAAGGGGTAAGCGAGTCCCCACCGTGGAAATACATGAGGAAGGAAGAGAGAAGTGCTTTTGTTGGCAAGCAGTTAGGACAAGGGTGCATGACAATGGGAAAGCCAAGAAGTCAAAGAAACAAGGGAAGCCCCGGTGGAGAGAACAAAGAAGAAAGGAGGATGAACCGCTGCGGGTTTGTGGAGAAAGCTAGGGCTCAGCGATAACAGACTTCTTTGCAATAGGCGGATGCCGGCGGACGTAGAAAGGGACGGTGTGCTATCAAAGTTTGAGTCTACTTTGAAACTGCCAATCAAGTGTTGCAAACCCCGAGGAGCGTGAGGCGTGGTGAGGAAACTAGATCTCGCTTGGGTGGAGGCTTTGATGCAAAAGATGAAACACTGCCCTGGGTGGTTGTGTCGCCAATGGTTGTGATAGTCGATCCTTCAGTACAAAGAATTTGGACGTTGAGAAGGTGGACCAAGGTGTACAAGTCTTTCGCCTTGGGGGTAATCATTCTTTCCGTGCAAGGTCCGTCTGCCTCATCTGTACCATCAAGAGTACAAGTGGATGGATGCATATGTCCTAGCTGGACTCACGGAGGACGAGATGAGGATTGTAGCTGACCACAACACGATCGCAGATGCAAGAAAGACATTTACTTTCATGGACCGAGTACGTTACATTAGAAGTGAGTTGCTATCTAGGAGGTCGAAGGTTTGAAGTGCGACGAAGGTTGGAAGTCCGGATGTGTATGCGCTGGCAAGATCCCAAAGTGGGATGCAACAAAGCATGGCCCCAAGGTATGTGATTACAGTGCTTGTGGACAACAACACCTTTGGATCACTGTGGCAAAAGTTGATGAAGAAGTCTGGAGGTATGTGGACTAGATATTTGAGAAGTGGGAAAGTGATGCCTATGAGAGACCTTAACACGATAATTTTTAAGGGGTGAATAATCTCAAGGGGTTTTCCGCAAATAATCTCCTCAAGGGGTTTTGATGGGCCCTAAAATGCTTTGAAGGCATTGCGAAAACACCAAAAAAAAGGTGTCACCCAAGAAAGTTACTACTTTCCATCCAAAGAATGTTTGTCGAATGGTGGTCGCAAACTCAACCTAGGGAATGATGCAAAGTAGGAACGGTGAGGAAGGCTGCACGGGCAAGTGACGATCAGAACTCGCTTTTGGATGGAAATGTGGTTTTGTTATGACACCACAAAAGCCACTATGTGTATTTCCTAACATGTAAACATCAAGAACCTGGACTTACAACATTAACTCGGGACCCCGAAAAACGAGATTTCGCCACTCATCCCCGTAGTTCAATCCATCGTCATCACTTGGTCCAAATTTCCTCCATTGTCATCACTATCTTCAGCGACACTTTCACCGCAGTTGTATGAAGCGCAACTCGCAGAGCTTATCCCTTATCGCTTTTTGTCCACCGCATACATGTTTCCGATGCTCAACACAAACCCATAATACAGTGATGACTGCTTCATCTACAAATACCTCTCAGATGTTTTTAGGTAATGGATCTTATTCCCTTTTTCCCAAGATTGGACCGATGGGTTACCACCGCGACTATGTGTTCCCATATCTCCTTCATACGCATCTATGTGCTCGGTCCGATACTAGTGGATAAGAAAGTGAGGTCGTGGTGCGTTTAGCTTCAATGACCTCCCAATCCGAGAATGGCTGTTATGCATGTCCGTATTGCGGCCTTTGCCGGAAACATCCCTCTCGGTTCCGTTATGTCCCCATTCATCGTGCCATTTCCATGATTGCCTTCCCGCATTTTGATATGCCCCCAAATACATATCACGTGGGAGGTCCCTCAATAATGCCTCATCTAGCAAAGCTTCATCGGCACTTGAAGTGGTCAGTGTATGATCCACTTACGCGTGAAAACCACTTCCAAGGACGTAGCACTAGCCCAATGTTATTCTCCACAATGATAGCAATCTCCTTCCGGTCCAGCTTCCCACCACTTATACTCTTCAGCGTCACCTATGGATGCAAATCTTTTAACCCTTCACCGCAAATGGGCCACACCTTCCATCGGTGATAGGATACACCGTTCCTTCTTGTCCCCTAGCTTCACCTATGCATGGGATGGTGCTAAGGGAGGCGCCGTCGCGCCCTCCCCATGCCACTGCTCATGGGCGCCCGTGCGGCGCGCCTCCCCTAACACCACCGCCCATGGGCGGTAGGCAGTGCCTCCCCTAACACACCTACCCATGGGCCGGTGGCCCTAACACGCCACCTGCCCATGGGCGGTGGCGCCCTCCCCTGCCCATGGGCGCCACGTCCTCCTAACACCGCCCATGGGCGCCCGTGAGGCGCCCTCCTAGCACCACCACATGGGCGGTGGCGCCACGCCGTCCTTGGGCGCCCGGCCCTAACACGCCATGCCTTGCCCATGGGCCGGCCGGTGCGCCCTCCCCTAACACACCCTACCCATGGCGAAGCCCGGCCGGCGGCTTCCTCCTCAAGGCATCTTCGGAAAATAAATATTTAGCGCCTCAAGTATATCAACCATGGATTGCGTGGCGCGGGGAAGGCAGCGGCGGGTGCGGGGGAAGCGGCGGATTGGGGCGGCACCGGATTGGGCCAGGCTAGCTGAGGCGAGGCTGGCGAAACGCAGGCGTCGGCGGATTCATGCTACGGCTGGTAGAAGCGGCGAGCAGGCGTGGGGCGGTCGGCGGTGGCTGCGGCTGGGGCTGCGAGCTCGAGCCGGCGGACCGCAGGCGTGGGGCAGTTCCCGATGGATTGCCAGCGGCCGGTTCATTGCTGCGGGTTGACGGCGAACGCGAGCGCGGGCGCCCTCGCGCCTCGGCTTCCGGGCGAGGCCGAGGCGGGCCCGGCTCCGAGTCCTTCCGCGCCCGCGGGCAATACGGCCTCCGGCTGGCCGGAGATGCGATCAGCAACCCCGACTCGATCGCCCAGCGCTTCGCGTGCGTGCCCTTCGGGCTCGGCAAGCTAAAAACGTGACCGAGCCAAACCGCCCGGCTTTGAAACCTGACCGTGGTATAGCGCCTGCTTAGTAACCGCCCGACCAGCCCGGCGCGTTTCGCGGCCGTCAGGTTTTCAGTTTTGGTTTTGGCCGCCAGGCCCTGCGGTAGCGAGGCGGAGGCTCGCGCCAGCGCCAGCGGTCGGCCGTGGCGGCATGGCGCTGACCTCCTCGCTTGAGGCGCCCGCAAGCCTGGTAGCAGCGAGCAGGCGCCTCGGCCTCCGGCTCGGCCGAGGCCCGGCGCCAGTGAGCGACGGACCCGGGGGCCGGCCGCCTCGGAGCCCTGGGCCGTCTGGCTTGGCCGGTGGCCTTGCCAGCGTTGTGGCCGGAAATCGCAACCTCGAGGCGTCTGTGTGTGGTGAGCCAGCGCGCCCGGCAGGCAGCGGCGGCGGCCTCATTTGAGGCCGTGGGGCCGAGGCCTTGGCGCGGGCAGGCGGCAGCGGCGGCCGAGGCTCAGGCCGTCGGCCGGGGCGTCCGGCATCGCCGGGGCGGGAGGCCGACGGCTGCGTCTCGGCATCCGCCTCCGGCCGGCGGGCGGGCGCCACCGGACTCCGGCCGGGGCGGTGGCGCCCTCCAGGCTCGGGCGAGCTCGAGGCCCGCGACGGGCGGTCCGGTCTCGAGGCCACGAAGGTGGCGATCGCTGGTGCGATGCAGGCGAGCAGGCGGTGAGGCCGAAGGCGTGGTGGCGGCGTGGCTTAGCGGCCCGGGGAGGTGCAGATTAAATTCACCCAAGGAACCATGGGCAGTGCGGCTTCCGGTGCAGGAGTTGGCCAGGCGGGGCGGGACGCCTAGGACTCGAGGCCAGGAGGCGGGCGGCTTGAGTTCGGGCGTGCCACGGTTCTCTTACCACCTTTCCCTCAACTTTGGCCGCCTTTTGTGGCGCGACTTTCGTGATGGGCGGTGACCTTTACAATCCCCGTGTCGTTGTGGTATGGGTCCGTTCCCAAAGAGAATAAGCTCCGTTTGCAGCGCTTGACCCGATTCTCACCTTTCTTGGTCCACTTCACCTTACCACCTGAGTCCTTTGCCATTCTGGAGGAATTTCGTGCGGTTGCCAACGTCTCGGTAGAGAGGAAGTCGCGGTGGTCGGAGTGCTTGGTGGAGGACTTGCTCCTGCAAGTGCCTAACGAGTTGCTCCCTTGTGAATGGTTCTTTGTGAAATTGCTTTGCTTTGGGTGTGTGGCAAATGCCGAGAACTCTCGGCTTGAGGGTAGACTACAGGAAAGACTCCACGGAGGTTCATTGTCAGTGTCAAACTCATAGCAACCGGCCCAAGGAAGAACTTCTTTGGTGGAGGCCGACCCAGGCGGTTGTGC